>RJWM01001152.1:79980-167920 GCA_004363535.1 Dasyprocta punctata
AAAAAAAAAAAAAAAAGTAAATAACAATTTTAAAAAATGAAAGTGTAATAAGATCTACAATGTGCTATTGATATTGTAATAAGGAAAGGGAAAGAACGTGCTCAAAATTAAAGAACAGCCGGGATAGGGGAAAGGAGAAATGGAAGAAAGGAAAAGATTATATGTTTGCAGATATACACATATAACTGTATGCATGCCTAAGTATGCAAGATAGGTAACTATACTGCTAATTCTCTGTTAGTTCATCAGAAAGCATAGTTTGTGTTGTCATTGTTTTATTGTCTGATCGCTTTTTATGCCTAAATCTCATAACTTGGACAACCACTTCTAAGATAACAATATGTAATATATTGACTAGTATTGATTTCTTGCTGTTTTTTTTTTTAATTCTGTGTTACTTCTACCTTTTTTCCTGTTTTGCTTTTTTAAAATAAAAAAGGATTTATTGAAATTATTTGATACATAGCATGAGGAAAGGGAAAGACATGACTACTATATTAGCACTCAAAGATATCTTGCTTATTTAATTATATATCCCAAGCATGAAAATAAAATAATTTTGTAAGAATTCGATGATAATATGAGACTTTGTTTTCTATAGCAGGTTGTATAAATAGATTTCTTAAAGTTTCAGACAAAAAAATTTTAGAAGAATATTAGGAAAATTTCATGAGATTGGATATAAAATATATGTAATATATAATAATATAAAATAGATGTAATATATACTACATATGATATATATAATATTTATTCTACCAATAAGTATTGAAAAGATCAATAAAAAATAAAACAGACACAAATTTATGAAATGATTAGAAATAGTATTAAGATAAAAGGAATAGGATTTATAGGTAAAATTTCTCTACAATCTTATCAAATGATTCAAACAGAACTTGTCAAAGAGAATACATGCCATTTTGTGGGAACATGTCATACAAAAGTGGGTCAATTTTCAACTAATTGCTGTAAAACATAAAATTAACTTATAGCATAAAATTAAATCATTTCCAGTTACAAATGGCTCTGTGTAACTTCTTCCTTCTGAAAAAAAATCCTATTTATTCTTTAGGCAAAATACTACTTGAATATGCTATTCAAGTTTATATAAATTTATAAATAATATACAAGAAAATTATTAAAGAGTGTAACACATTTTGCCTTGGATTGCTTTTACTGGAAAAAGCTATAAAATGTTATATTCAGTTCGAAATAGTATTGAGATAAGAATAGAAAATAAAATGATGGTCTATGGATGCAGATAATAGCCTATCCATTTATACACATCATTGAATCACATCCACTTTGATAATTTTTAGATAAGCATGCCAAATGTATTTCTCTGTAAGGACATTCATATTTGCTGTTTCCTCTAACTTGAATACTCTAAGATTCAATATATATGCATAGATTGTGGTTTAATATTATTCAGATAAATGCTTAATTTCACTTTATGAAAGAAGTCATTCCTGGGCATGGTGGCTTATGCCTGTAATCCCACAACTCAGGAGGCTGAGGCAGGAGGATTGCTTCAAATTCAAGGCCAGCTACAAAGTGAGTTCAAGGTGAACCTGAATTGAGTAGCATAACTGTCTCAAAAAGACCAAAAAAAAAAAAAAAAAAAAAAAAAAAAAAAAAAAAAAAAAAAAAAAAGGAAGAAAGAAGTTGTCAATGAACTTTCAATTAGAAGACCAGTCTGCAATCTACTTTCTTTTTTACTTTGCTACCATCAAATATTTATTTATATATTTAACTAGTTAGTTGTTTTCTCCTTTTCTCTACTAGAATGTGGTAGCAATGAGAATGGATATTTTAATTATTTTGTTCTGCTTTATAACTGGAGAACTTAGAAAATTTCATGGCATAAAATATACTTTTGAAATCCTAAAATAAGTCACAATATTGATATGAGAATTTAAAATTGAACAAAAGCAGCATTTTGATGTGAGAGAAAAGGATGGTTAAACTAAAAAGAGCTGGCACAACTGGCTACCCATCTGGAAGAAAATTAAGTTGGAGCCTGTCTCACGTCACATAAAAAATAAATTCCAGATGGTTTCCAAGCTTAATACAAAAATAAATGATTAAATAAATAAAACAGAAGTATCACAAGACATTGTAAGCATTTGGGATAACCTTCATAAACAAGAAAACAAAGAGGAAATAAAAAGGAACATACATGTTTAAAAAATAAGTTAGAATATGTACGTATATATACTGCTTATTATTTCTCTGTCAAATAGATACACTACTCATAATGTACATAATCACATAGATAATATATGTACATATATGCATATAAAAACACAACAGCTATACAATTTATTAGAATTTTGTCACATCTTAACATGTATTACTATAGCTATTCTGATGACAGAAAAAAATGCGCAATCTTTTAAACATTATTACAATTTTAAATTTAAAAAATAAAAATAAAAACTACTTAAATATCAACTCTGAATAGTGATTGACAATATGAGGTAATTCTTATTTATCAAGAAAATAAAAACTAGGTATCATGAGATATATCTTCATCTCTACCACATTGGTAAAATTTAATAAGTGATAGCTCACTTCTAATGGAGGGCCAGGAGAAAAATGCTCTCATATATTACATGAATTTATACTAAGACAATACTACACATCAATCTGACACTATGTAATAAAATTTATTATATTCATATTTTGTGTTGGTAAGCAATCTCCCAAGACACTGTGACTTAGAATAAATAGCACTTCTTTTTAAATAGATCTAAGGATTATCTGCCTCTCTGCTATACTCCTTTGTAGTAGTATTGTGAATACACTCTTCTGATTCTATAATCATTCAAATGGAAAAAGGTTTTAGAAAATAATAATGAAATGGTCTGGATGTGTAGCTCAGTGGTTGAATATGGGCTTAGCATCTGCAAGGCGCAAGGTCTTAATGTGACCCCGCGTGCACACACATACATGCACTGAACCCTCTTAAATAAATGTGAACAGTTGCATAGGGCCTTATGATCAAAGACACAACTTGGTAGATGGTTACACCTTTGGTTACTTCAGTAAGGTAAGAACGGAGGTAGTCAAGGTGTTACACTTTTCAGCACTAACTACTACAATGTTTGTACTGCAAGACAGAGTAAAGATGCTTTTAAAAGGGATTACATTTTTTATTAAAAATTGGAATGATGTGTGTGTATATTTTCTAGGTGATTTTTACTTTTGTTTTATTTATTGGGTTCTTATTTCTTTCATATTGAATTTTGATGACTTATGCTTGTGCATTATCAAGAGTATTTATGCATTACCTAATGCAAATAATGTTTGTTGCTAACCTATTAAAACCAATGGTCATCACAGGCACTGTTTGACAATTTTGACCTCCTGTACTTGAAGACCTTAAATGATGCTCGACAGGAGAAATAGCATTCAGCATCAGCACGGTTTCTTCCTCAACCACCCGCAGCCTAGGCTGAGAAGTGATGTCATGACCTCGCCCCTTCCACAGAACACTCAAGAACCAGAATTAAACTCAGGTTTAATTTTTTTGTTCATCTAAAGAATAAGAACTCATTGATTTAAAGAAACTGAGAAGATACAGAAAAGCGGGCAGATAAAATTATACACATTTTGGGTAAGTTTCATTTGGTCCTTCATATGACACAATAAAATTACAGTTATTTAATGATATCTTAAAATACATTTACTTTTATATTGCAGTGTTTCTCTGCTTAAATCAATATAAAGTACTGTAATTCTATGTTAATAAAAATTATCATCAAGCTTCATTTATTGTTGGCACATTTAGAAATATATTGTACTTCTAATTTTGACAGCTTTATAGATGTGAAATTGATAAACAAAGCACTAAATATATGTAATGTATACAATTTGATGAGCTTGAATATCTGCACACACCTATGAAACTATCACCACAATCAAGATGATAAACATAATCTACCCACTCCTACAATTTCCACGAGCCTCATTTTTTGTGTGTGTGGAAAAAGTATTTAACTTGATATCTACTCCCTTAGCCCATTTTTTAATGGACCACACCATATTGTTAACAACTATTAACCATAGGCATTATATCATGTGGCAGATCGCTAAAGCATATTTATCTTGTATAACCAAACTTTAAAATCATTGTGCAACCCCCCTCCCCTTCTTTCCCCAATCCCTGGTAAATGCCACACATTCCATTCTTCTCTGTTATGAATTTGGCTATTTTAGGTATCTCATTCAAGGGAAATGATTCAGTATCTGTCCTTCTGTGACTGGCTTACTGCACATAGTGTAACATCACAATTGATTCCATTGTAAAATCATTCGATTTCCCCGATATGTACTGCATGCTTGCCACCTGTGCCGAGGCTGGTGCTGCAGAGAGAGGAAGTAACATAGGTGCTATGGCCCACGTGAAATGTATTTATGCATTTCTATTGTTGGGAATATGGCTGTGGTAAATATCCTACTATAAAACTTTCTTTCAATCTAGGATTATTGCCTTGTGATATATTCCTAACAGTAAAATTATTGGGTTGAAGAGAACAAGAAATATTTTTGAAAACTCCGTTACTTCTTGCCAGCCACACAAATGAAATGAAGATGTTTTCCATTCACTTTAGAATGTTGTCAGTCTCCAGGAAATATGATCAATTGTCATGATCCTGATGCAGACATATTCAAATAAAAAAGGCTGGAAAAACATACAGACTTTTTCCCCTGTAATATATTTTATCCTATAGATAAGAACCAAGTGAAGCTAACTTCTCATTAAAAGAAGAAGAAAAGTATTATTTATGTACTTGAGATTTACTCCATATCAAATACAACTTTATATTTGCTATTTCATTTGTCACAGATACAAAAGCCTCCATAAATCAATACTTGAATGACAAAGTTTTCCATGTATAAAGACTAGAGCTCAAATAATGTTTTCATTTGTGTGATTTCATTTGTAACAAGTTTTATCAATCTAAAAATGTGTTTTCATTTGTCTGTTGTTCCCTTGAGTTCTCAGTTTGAATAAGCATGTAGTAGTTGATTTTTCAGGAAGGTATCAAAAAATAACTTCAAAATGTGATTTACATTTGAAAAAGGAGGGAAGGGGGAAAAAAAGTCAGTGAAAATGTTTCAAGGGAACTTTATGAAAGCATTTGAAGCTTTAAAAGATGATTTCCCCTCCTCCTCAACAATTTCCAACAAAAGCTCAATTTCATACTTCTTCTTCAAGCTTACGTCCCTTTAATTTTAAGAGACCTTAGCTTGGCTTCTTTTCTGATATTCCAATAAAAAGGGAAAGACAGACAATGAGACTGCACAGATCTGAAATGCTGCCCTCTCTTGTTCCCTTCCCAGCTCCTCCTCAAAACCAGATATCCCTCCCAGAAATGACATTCTTTCTGGTGATGCAACTCCATTATTGCACTGGCAGCTATATTATAAGGGGATATATATATAAAAAAGCAATGCTTGAATTTAATAGATGCAGTTACAGTGCATAGTTTCAAAAAAATTGGGGACTGAAGGTGGGGGCAAAAGAAGGAAGAAGAAAGTAAGGGAGAGAGGGAGATGAGGTAGTTAAAAATGATTAAGATTATGTATACATATGTCTATAATTGGCATAATCCCCAAAACAAATGTTATTATGTATACTCATGCAATGCAAACATACATCGATTAAAATAGAATGACGTTTTAAGGATAAATACAGTCAACTCCTGTTCAGGATAGTTGCAGCCAAATACAAATACAGATCGTTTAAGGAAATCACTGATGTACTTCTCCAGGAGGTACAAGAGTGTCAAAGAGCTCCTTTAAATTCAGTGTGGGAAGCAGAAAATTGCAGAAATTTGGTTAGTGGCTAGATATTTGGCACTATGGAGATAAAAAATCTATAGTGATAATAGCAATAATCATAGCCTCATACTTTCTATTAAAAATACCACTTTGTAGCCTTTGAAGTAAATCCATTAAACAAAATACCAGTTAGGTATAACAAAGTCTCCAAATGGTTGCCACTTGGGGTATTACTAATCCATCTTGCAGATCATCATACTATAAGGAATTACTCTTTGTACAAAATGACTCAGTTAGCACTGGAGCACGAGTTAGGTCCAGATTTTGTAAATCCAAATCCATTTTTCCTTCCTGGCAGCACCATAAAAAATTGTGAAGGAAGACACTGTCTGTGTAAGCCTCCATTATCCCTGAACTATTCACCATGATTTTTGCTGAATCAGGCAAAACGCAACCTAAGATAGGAAGAAAGTTTGGAATACTAGAAACAAACAAATGTCCTTCATAGTTTCAAAACAAGGGAATAAGTTACATTTGACAAGCTACAGAAAGGTGGTTTTGACACTTTTGCCCTAAGCACAATTTTAGAATGATAATTGATGGAAAGTTTGGGAGGTCCCTGAGAGAACTGTCATGATTCACACACTTGATAAACTTCTGTTGTCTGGGGCAGGGCTTGGCATTAATTAAAAGATCACTACAATTTCATTAGTAAAATTCCTGGTATGAGCATTTGTAGGTGCTCAAAAGAGGCCATGGCTGTTTAGGGTTCTCAAAAATCTTTACCAACCTCCACTAGCTATTTATAAGAATAAATATAAGATGCTTCCTCTTAAAGTGACTTTAGGAGAAGTCTCTAGTACCCAGGCCTTCCAAATTAATTGCTACCTTCTATCTAAGAATTTTGGAGCTTTGTCTATGTTAAGTAACCTCATTTTCTCCTATATTAAGTTTACTAGACCAGAAAAAGTAGGTAGATAAGATAAGTCTGAACCAGAGCAAGACATTTGTCAAATGTCTTCCTTTATATCCATGTGGAAAAGGCTAGTATAATTAGAAGAACTAATGACTGGTTGAATGATTTTATCCAAATGAATTCATATGAATCTAGAGTGAAATTTCTAGCTGGGTGCCTTGAGAGGAGATAGAGAACACATTTATCTTTTTGTTTTCTGTTTAACTGCACAGTGGTGATAATAATTTTAATGAATATTGTTTGTGTTCTTTTTTGTCCGATTAAAGAAATATTCCTTCCACCTTCTTTGGAGGAATGGCTTTCTGTTTATTCACTATAATTCTGAGTTCTCAGTCAATCTTTCTATTCCTACTTATCTGACCAGAATAATAGGCATATTATCCAAACCTGGCCAATTAAAGAAGCCATCATCCCTAGATTCAGGAAGTAGTGAGAGTTTATGTTGTATTTCAAAGGCTGTTATACATTACTCATAACTGAGTAAAGTTGGGCACTATTCTCCTCTGATTTATAGAGATAAAAACAGAGGGGCAGAGAGTTCTTTACATTTTCTCAAGGTCACACATTTGAAAGTTCTGAAAGAAGATTCATATCCTGTGACATTTTGTTTTCCAAGCTTTGCACCTAAGGTCAGTGTTTCCATTAGGCACAGGAGGCAAAAAAGCACTTTTAGGGGACCACAAAAGTGTTTTGATTTAGATTGCTTTTTAAGTAAGAAAAGAAATATATTAATATTGAATGCAAAGTAATGAATTCAGCCAGCATTATATCCATTTTTATACCAGTATGGCATAAAGAATATAAACAGTTTTGTGCAAACCTCCTCTCATATCAACTCTACTTCCTTCTACCTTCTCAGGTAGAAGAGGAAATGGTACTGGCCAAAGGAAGAAAAATGGAGAATAAAATAGATCTCATGCAGAAAAGGCTGCAATGACTGAGCTATGCCTTTGGTCCCCTCGGCTTGCAGTGGCTCAAGTGTGATGAGGCAGTTTCTATCTCTCCTGACTCCACATAGGCACAAGGGAGGTTTTCATGAATTTTCTCTGAAAATGATTAGGAAACTAAGTAAATGAATTTTCTTTTTAATAGCTCATCCTATCTGAACTCATCACCAATAATAATGACAAGTGTTATTTAATTTATACTTTTTAATTAAAAAGTATCAGGTTTTGATTTCAATGAACTTTTGTCCAAATCCAAGCCCCGTCTTTACTCAGCTGTTTCACAGTTTGGATTTTATCTCTTTACTATGTGGTTTTCGATAATTTTTATGTGAGAATGGGTCATGAAGTCAGAAGAAGGTAGTTAGGATCCGTAAGTCTCAGTATGCTTGACCATTAGATGTACATATTAACCATTTTGAACATAGGAATCTGGGCAGGTGTTCAGTAAATGGTGATTTTTGTCTTTATTACTTTGTGCCTTCACATTGCAGGGAAAAAATACATTCAGAGGGTAAGAATAATCTGCTTTTATTAAAACCAGATGGCCAAAATCCAAATTTGGTAAAGAGTTATTGAAAGAGTTGAGGTTCTCAGAAAGTACAGCTCATCTTGGATTCCTGTGAAAAGTGAAAAATTAATATAACCCCAAAAGAAAAAGTTTTCTGCCTTTCAGACCCATTCTTATCCATGCTATTATTTTCAAGCATCTGACAAGTTCCCTGTATTATCTGCTGTATATATATATTTTTTGTCTCTGGTAGCATTCCATAGATTTCAGAGTTAACTTCTTGTACCATCAGAAAATTTCCAAGGCAGTTAAGAGACTGGGGCCAATTTTGTTGAAGGTAAGTATTGCTAATTTACCATGCCCATTTACAAATTTAGGAATTATACTTACTTAGAACATATGAGACTAGCTAAATATGGGGCAGTAGTAATAATTAAAATATTAACAAAAAGAATACTCAGACTTGATCTATCAGCCATGCTATATAATTTGCAAAAGGCTTTTAGAGGTACTCTCATTCAGTCTTTACAAAAATACTTGAAAATAGGTCAGACAGGTAGTATTCTACAAAATATGCAAACTAAAAAGCTGGGACCAGGTAGAGTACATTGGCTGCCACATTTCAAATCCAAGATTTTTGCCTCCATATCCTTGACGATAATATCTTTAAAGATCGCCACAGTTATTTACTCAAATAATCTACAAAAAGGCACCCACAGTTGTAGACTGCATGCTTACAAGAATGCATGCCCTGCCTGTGTTTATATGGTGTGAACCAATGTTGGATGGGAATTTTCTTTATATAAACACATCTTATGATTCTTTTGTAATAATAATAACAGTAAAGACACAGTTCTTGTCCAGAACTTTACAGTTTAAAACTTCACAGTTCAGGAAAATCAATATGTATATTGACAGCTAATTACATGTTAAAGAATGCTTAAAAATTCATAGAACAACTGCATACTGAAACAATGGCTTAGATAATTTCTTGAATGTGACAGATTATTAGATTCAGTTTTTTGATCCTGTCTGCCAGTCCGTGTCTTCTATTTGACTAGTTGAAGTCATTAATGTTACTATTGAAATGTACTGATTTAGTTGATAAATCCTTTAAAAAATTTTTTTTTATGTTTTACCTCATCACCTTGGTTGATATATTCATTCTAATATAGGGGAATGAAACTCCCAACCTAGTATATGTTCAGTACAAATCTGTGTTCTCTGAAATCAAAGAATGAATTTTAGGAACAACAGAGGTTAAGAGCACAATATATTTATTGAGAGAAAGAAAGCTTTTGTCTGAGAGACAGAAGGGGTCCCCACCAAGTTACCAAAGACTTTGTCTTTTCTAGGGATTTTAATAGAGCAAAACCACAAAGTGAGGTAGGTCAAAGACATGGAAAGCATGGGAACTGGCAAGGTGGGTATAAGGTGGGAAGAACTATGGTCAACCAATGAGATCAAGTGCTCAGACAAAATTGACTAAAAAATTGGGGACAAATGGGGAAGCATGTCACATAGCAAGTGGGCATGCTTAAAAAGCAGTGACCCTTTTCATAGGGGATCGGGATGGTGGCTCCTGGCTTCCTCAGGGTGATAGAAACTTATTTAGAATATCAATCTTTAGGATGTGGGTGTATTTGTTTGATCTTTTGTCTTGAAGCCTGACCCACAGCTGGAGGTATCTGTCTCCCCCACAGTTGCAAGGTATTTGGCCTTCTGCACTGGCTCCTTAGAGGACCTAGCCCTGTCTGACTGCGTATAAGCTTTCTGTCTTACTCATTTGCCTGTAACAATTCCATCTAGATTTCTGACTTCATTGGCTTCATCATCTCTGTCTAGGATATTCTTCAATGTTATTGGGAGTGGTGGTTTGGTGTTCATGTATTTCTTAAATTGTTCTTTTTCATGGAATGTAATCCAAAACTCAATTCATTGACTAATAACAGGCTGAAAGACAATATTCCATTCAACAAGACACTGAAAACAAGCAGGGGTAGAAATTTTATTCCCAGACAAAGTGAACTTCAAGCTAAAACTGTTCTGAAAGACAAAGAAAGTCAGAACATATTAAATATGGAAACAACCCAAAAGGAAGAGGCAAAATTTGTAAATATATATGTGCCAAATACTGGAGCACCTAGTATTTTTTTTTATTTTCAAGGAAATATAAAACAAAAACAATGGTATGAAATTTCAATATAAGATTGTAGGAGAGCAACAAGAGTTATTACATTGTGTATTGTTATCTTCAAATTAGTTGCTCCTATTTCAAGATATAGGCATGAAAAACTGATCAAACAATATCGGCTGAAACCTTTCTTTTCAATGAACTAATTGTAATTAGTAGCATACCTATATTAACTATTTTCCTTTTCCCTTCTTTCTATTCTTCTTTCCCTCACCCCAGTTTCTCTTTTCTTTAGAACAGTTCCTTTCCACTTCACAGTATCTATTTTACATTTTGGATCTTATTTACTTCTTCAGCTTTTTTTCCACTAGGGATACAATATAATGTTTACATATGTGAGTATCATTTACTTCACTTATGTGAATGGTCTAAAGTTGTATCTAAGATTTTTGTACAATTGAGTACTACTCAGCTATAAAGAAGAATAAACTTGAGACCTTCATAGGGAAATGAATAATTGGAGCACCTAAATTAGTAAAACACATACTGCTGAATATAAAAGATCAATTAAACACCAAGAGTATTATAGTGGAAGACCTCAATACCCCACTTTCACAATGAGACAGATCAACTAAACAAAAATTTTAATAAAGAAATATTAGAGCTGAACACATTTTTGAACAGATGAACTTAATAGATAACTACAGAATGTTCCCTGTGCTACAACAGAATACACATTCTCAGGAGGACACAAAGCGTTCTCCATAATAAACTTCTTACTGGGCCATAAAGCATGACTAAATAAATACAAAAGAATTGAAATCCCCCAATGTTTATTATCAGAGCATTGTGTATTGAAAGTGGGCTTTAATCATAGAAGAAACTATAGTTTATAGATACCTTAAAACTTAGTAACAATCTGGAACACATAGTGGGTCATAAAAGAAATCAAAGGAAAAGAATAATTTCTGGAATCAAATAATATGACCTGTATAACACACCAGAACCTATGGGATACAAAGAGAGCACCCTTAACAGGGAAATGTATAGCAATCAATGCTCATATTACAAAACCAGAATGAGTTCAAATAACCAAATGATAAATGTTGAGATAGCTGAAAATCAACAACAAAATGAATTTAAGGATGGAAGAAATTAATGGAATTGAGACTAAGAAACAATACAAAGAATCAGCGAATCAAAGAACAGTTTGTTTGAAAAAATAAACAAAATAATATGACCCCTCAGACAAACTTACTAAAAGAAAGAATGACTCATATCAATGCAATTAGAAATGAAAAAGGCAAAATCAAAATGGACAACATTGAAGATAAAAAGGTAATAATTACAATGAACAATTATGTTCCAACAAGCAGGACAGATTCCTAGACTCATATAAATTATCAAAACTCAACCAAGAAGATGCAAACATCATGAACAGTTTAATAACAAGCAACGAAATTTAGACAATAAGAAAAGATTACCAAGGAAGAAAGGTCCAGGACCTGAAGGACGCATTGCTGAATTCTAAAAGATCTTTAAGGACATTATAACACAATACTTCTCAAACTGTTTAATGAAATTGAAAAGGAATGGTGTCTCCAAACTCAAAGCTAATACCACTTTGATCACAAAGCTAGACAAAAAGACCCCACTTAACAAAAACACGCTACAGATCAACCTCCTTAATAAACATAGATGCAAAAATCTTCAATGAGATATCGGTATAATCCAATGCATCATTGAAAGGATCATAGGTTGTGACCAAATAGCTTTATCCTAGGGTAGCCAGGATAGTTCAAGATATGCAAATCAAAAAACATAATACACCACCTAAACAGAAAAGACAAATACTATATGATCGTATCAATAAATGGAGAAAACACTGTTGACAAAATCCAACACCCATTCATGACTAAAAAAAAAAAAAAAACCCTGATGAGACTAGGTGTAGAAGTGTTACAGGTAGCTGAGTTAGATAGAAATATTAATAGGCAGTCAGACAGGGCTAGGTCCTCGAAGAAGAAACCAGTGCAGAGAAGACCAGACACCTTGCAACTGCGGAGGAGACAGACACCTCCTGCTGTGGGCCAGACCTCAAGACAAAAGATCAAAGTGTACCCACATGCTAAGGATAAACGTTAGGGATTGATATTCTAAACAGGTCTCTATCACCACAGGAAGCCAAGAAGAGCCATTAACCCAACCTCCTTCAGAAAGAGCCCCTGCTCTATATTCATGCCCACTTGCTATGTGACTCACTTCCTCATTTGTCCCTGATTTAATCAATTTTATTTTATTTTTTATTTTTTTATTAATTTTTAATATATTTTAATTTTATTTTTTATTTATTTATTTATTTATTGCGGCTCCGGGGATTGAACTCACAGCCTTGCACCTGCCAGACAGGCACTTAACCCACTGAGCCACACTCCCAGACCCCCTAATCAATTTTAACTGAGCAATTATGCTCATAAACTTGTTGGTTGACTACAGTTCTGTTCCACTTCATTCTCATCTCATGAGTTTCCATTTTTCCTCACTTTGGACTTGCCTGAAATTTGGAGTTCTGCTCTATAAAAATTCCTAGAAAAAGCAGGGTCCTCAGCAACCCACTATGGATCCCTTCTGTCTCTTTATCAGACAAAAGCTTTCTTTCTTTCAATAAATATATTCTGCTCTTAATCTCCATTGTTCCTAAAATTCATTATTTGAATTTAGAGTACACAAATTTGTACTGGACATTTAGCATTTTGGGAGTTCCATTTCCCTATATCAGAAGGACCTTATCTGAATTTGATTAAAAAAATTATGACAAACCAATGGCTAGTGCCATATTAAACAGAGGACAACTGAAAACTTTTCCTCTAAAACCAGGAATAAGACAAGGATGGCTAGTACCACCACTTTTCTTCACCAAAGTACTCTACTTGGTACATAAATTACAGCAATCAGACAAAAGAAAGAATAAAAAAGATATCTGTATCTATATCTATCTATCTATCTATTTATCTATCTATCTATCTATATGAGGTAGATGTCAAATTATTGCTATTTGCTGATGATACAGTCTTCTATATAGTAAAAGAAATTGCAGTAAAATACTGTTGGAATAAGTAACTAAATTCAACTTCATAACAGTTTATGAAATCAACGCACAAAAAAATCAGTAAGATTCCTTTATACCAATAATGAACTCACAGAGAAAGAAGTAAGGAAAACAATAGCATTCAGAGAGTTTCAAGAAAAATTAAATACTTGGAATTAAGCTAGCAAGGAAATAGAAGACTTCTACAATGAAAACTATGGTACTCTGCAAAATAAAATTGAAGGGAAATTCGATGACAGAAAGATATCTGCCATTCCTGGGCTGGCAAAGACAATATTCTCAAAATGTCATGCTTCCAAAACTGATTTATAGATTTAATACAATCTCAAAGAAATTACCTCAGCATTCCTCATAGAACTAAAGAAAATAGTCCTAAAATTCATATGGAACCAGAAGAGTTTCAAAGTAGCAAAAGCAATCCTGGGCAACAAGAGCAAAACAGAATGCATCATAATACTGACTTCAAGATATGCTACAGTGGTAAACGTGGCATCATGTCGACACAGGAACAGACATGCAGATCAATGGAATAGGACACAGGCTGAAGAAGCAATGTCAAACACATTTAGTCATTTGATCTTTGAGAAAGTAGCCAAAAACTTTCATTGGAAGAATGATAGCTCCTTGGAAAGTGTTTCTGGGAAAGCTGAAGCAGTGTCTCTAATATATACTAAACTAAAATCAAAATGGATCACCTATGTAGATATTAGAATAGAAACAGTGAACTTACTGAAAGACAAATTGGTAAAACTCTTGAAGTCATAGATGTATCCAACGTCTTTCTGAGCAGAACTCCAACTGCAAAAAAGTAATAACAATAAAAGTAAAAATCAACAAATGAAATTTAATCAAATTAAAAAACTCTTGCATAGCAAAGGAAACAATCAAAAAGGGAAGAGACGACATATAGAACTGGAAAAATACATTTTCCAGCTATTTCTCAGGGGATAAATATCTAGAATCTATAAAGAAAGCTGCCCCATTAGATCACCCAAAATAAAAGAAATTGATAATGGGTGAGTGAAATGAATCATCCCTTCTTGGAAGTACAAATGGTCAGTAAACATACGAAACATGTTCACCACGTCTGGCTGTTAGAGAAATACAAATTAAAACAACACTAAAATTTCACCTTATACAAGAAAAAAATACCAATCATCAAGAAATCAAATAATGCTGGTGTGCTTGTGGTGAAAAAATCCTTCTATATTGTTGGTGGAAATGTAAACTATTACAAACATAGGGCAATCATTATGGAGATTTCTCAAAGAACTAAAAATAGAAATTCCACTTGATCTAGTTATTCCTCTTCTAAGTGTCTTCCCAAAGGACTTAAGACATCATACTATGGTAATACATGTACACTGATTCATATAGCAGCAAAATTCATAATAGGTAAATCCTAGAAGCAGAATTTCCATCAAAAATGAAGGGTAAAAGAAAACTTACTAGCTATATATAATGGAATACTGTTCAGATATAAAAATGGATAAATTCAAAACATTTGCAGGAAAATGAACACACTTTGAAACATAAAGTTAAGTGAAGCAAATCACACACAAACTTAAATGGTTAGTCTAATCTGGGAAATGCAAAGTACAAGTAAAGGGCAAAATAAAAGAGTGATAAGAGGAATGTGCAAGGTAGTTCTTTTGTAAATGGGAAGCGGTCAAAGCAGTAGAGTGTGAGGAAAGGGCATTGGAGCAGAAGGGGACATAAAAAGATTTAAAATACGTCATGTTTATGTGTCAAATACCCACTGTGAGTGTAAACATTATATGCTGCAAATATGAACTAAAATAATAATATAAACGACAAGTATAATGGAAACAGGTAAAGGGAACCTACCTATGGAAGGAGGGAGGGAGGTGTGTAGGGAAAAGCAATAAAAAGAATCAAGATGATTTAAGTGCATGTGCCTTGTCCCTAAGATGAATATAAACACATGTACTCCAAACAGGAACTAATGAAGTAAAATATTAAAAAGAAATCATGGAGATTATGAGAATGAATAGAAAATATCTCTTATTGGGAGATTAAGGAAATATTATAAAGGAACACATTTTGAACTTAACCATAAAGCAAATGTTTGTGGTCAAAGAAGAAAGAAAAAATTAAGTAATGATCATGAGGAAATTTGTAACATTGCCTAGCATGTTTGTCGATTTGCAAATATGATTCCCCTTTATCGTATGGATTAACAGGGGCACAGGCTTTAGCACTTCTCCAATGTTTTAGCTCCAACATTTTAGCAAAGAAGAAGTAACTTGTTTCCAGACCTGATGCCCTTTTAAAAGTTTCATGCAGATCTAGAGGGGCCTGATGTGTCTTTATTTAGGGCTCACCCATAGCATTTTCAGATGCTTCCTCCACTCTTTCTCATCAGCACAACAGAGGTTCACATTTGTTTACTGCCAGGATCCACTTCCCATTTTAAGCCATCTGTTTGCATCAGTGAGAGAAAGGAATATGCATGTTACCTCTGTTTGCTCCTATTTATCCCTATTACCAAGATCCCACAGAGCAAATGGCCTTGTTATGGTGTAGCAATAGCAATAAAAATGCATTGTGTTTGGCACTCATAGTACCTTACAACGAAGAAACTCAAATTGCCTTAAAAATATTCATCATATTTAACAATGTTTGATCACTGAATTGACCTGTAGGTAAAATCAATGTACTGGGACATAAGGAGAGCTGGGTTTTGTCCTTAATTTTTTTCATTATAGTCTTTGCTATGTCCTTCTTTGTATGCCTCAGATATCTATTATTTAAAAAAAAAAAAATAAGACTAAGCCAAAGATCCTGGACTTGAAAAGTTTGTGTTGTCTAAAATAGGAATTTCAAGATCATCAACTACAAAGATTTGGTTACACCTCAGATATCAGTTGCAGACTTAGAATAAATGACCAATCATTTAAAAGGAAAACTTTCATACATTTTGGTCTTCAGGCTATTTTGGGGGACAGTGTTAAGGAGCACAGATAAGGAAATTAGTCTTTAAGGATTTCTGTCCTTTTCAAAGTCCAAAAATTCATTTAATTCTCTGATCAATATTTGGAGTCTCTGTCTCTGTCTCTCTATCTCTATCTCTCTCTGTCTGTCTCTCTGTCTGTCTCTCTCCTGTGTTCCTTTTATTCCTTTCTTCCTAACATGTTATTAATTCATTATTAAGAAATTAACATGAACACCTGTAGATGTGGAAGTCGGACCATCACAGTGCCACAGAATTTTATCCTGTATCTTCATTGCTACTTCCTCTGTATATGGTCTGGCCTGAGCTATTTATCCTCTTTCTGAGAACCGATTTTCTTATCAATTACATAGAACTAGCAATATTTGTTTATAAACTTGTTATACAGACTAAATACAGTAGATTATTTAACAACCTATGCTAGTGCAAGACAGAGAAGCTCAATAAAAACTACAACGAGGAAATCAAGTTCAACATTTTCCACTTTCTTTTTGAATGCAATCAGTAGATCAAATAAAAGTATAGTCACACTGTATTCAAATCATGTCCATGGAATCTACTTCACACTTCTAAACTGAGCTTATCTGTTATATGGAGGTCACTCTTTCTTTCTAATGGTTTGTTATGAAAGTTATAGTAGGTGATAGATATATAATACTTTGTATGTATCTATGTACATAGTAAATATTAGACAAATTATTACTGTTGTCATAAATGGTTTTTTCATTAGCTGATTCTGTCCTACAAATTACTTCCTGAGCACAAATTAAGTGCTAGGTTCTATGCAGTATTCTGGGCATAAAATGAAAAATATATTCCATTTCTTCACTTCCTCAGTATGAGTTTTACTCTAGAAACAACATAAAATGACATAGAGATATTTCTATCCAAACATTTTATAACATGCATGGGAAACTAAGAAATCTCAGAGAAAAATCTTTGGATTGGCAAAAGAACTACATTCCTACATTTGAAGTTGATTTCTTCACGGGAATTATGAGTGTTTTGAATAATGAAGGCTAAGAAGACACAGCTCAGCAAAAGAGGACAAGAAAAATATGTGCATTTTAGGAAGCTGAACACCATAGAAGAGCAATTGTCAAGTTTTGTGTTTCATTAAAATCCTCATCTGATGACCTTTGAAAGACTTCTACTTGTGAGCCCCTTCCCACATCGATGAAAAAAAAAAGCCCTGGGGACTTCTATACTTTTAAAACTCCCTAGTTGACTTCAATGTGCAGTCAAGTAGAAGAAGCATGGCTGTAAACTATGGGGGCATGATTAGTGTGGATAGAAAACTAGTGTCCTGAAATGAGAAAGGACCCATGAGGAAGTACATAATAACGGGGCAATGACCTTGGACCTGACTTTTACTTGGTGTTTAGCAATTGAGATTAAGAGAGAAGAAGCCATATTTGTGTTTTAGAAGGATACCTTCAAACATAATTCAGTACCAAGTTCCAGGAGAAGCAAAAACAAAAATAATAACATGATGATTTGCAGTATTTGGAAAACATAAAAGTACATTGCCTAGTCTTGGATGAATGTTCTATTCCAGAGGGACACGTAGAGTTTTATATACATACTAATCCATTAGACTTTCCTCAGATATCAAGAAAAACAAAATGGAATATGGACTCTGTCATTTGTAGTTTTATGCATTTGCCGTAAAGAGATCGGAAGCATTTGCCAAACAACCGAAGTAATCATTTGATCAAGGATGTTCTATCTCTGAGGTAACAAAAGTTTATGGCATCTTGTGGATCAGAGCAGGGTAGTAACGAGGCATTTTTCTCAGACAGAAGTTTGCTAGGTACCCAACTGTCTCATTTTTGATCTGTCACTTCTTAGACCTATTGCACAATTTGCCATTTGAAGTAGTGGGTGCCTAAAATTCCACCTGTCTTTATTTGTATTTAAAATCAGTTTCCTCATTTAAACAACTCAAATGTAGCACTAACTCTTGACTGAAGTTGCAATCTTTGTGAATCTAGAACAAACTCTAAATATGGAAAGGAAATGATTATCTGGTATGAAGAGAGCTGTTAGGCTTAGCAAACTCTGCATGTAAAGATCTTTGAATGCTGATAGGGCTGTGATCACTTTTGCACAGATGCGTAAAGGCAGACCCCTACTGTAGCACCACAAGGCAGATCAAGGACACATCAGCTCATTATGCAGTAGCTGAGGTTGCTGAGTCCTATACTGACATGGACACATCTGACCTGATGCTTCTCAAGGGGAAGCAGCAAGAGGGATGATCTATCTTGACCCTAATAAAAAAACACAGACCAGAAGGAGACAGGCAGCCACCCCAAACTTCCTGCTTCCTGCTTCTTTAAGGAACCAAACGTCTACAAGCAAGCAGATAGCTGAATTTGTACGACTCAACAGTGACACCCAGTGACTCCTCAGTCAATCCCAGGTGGCTGTTCCCGGAGGATCTTTGGTTGAATACATTTCGGTCTCTGTTACCTTGTACTGAAGCAGCAATGCCAATCACGTCATATTCAGTTTTGAAAGAGACAAAAACAATAAGTCTCAGTTTGTATTAACCTAATCAACTAACTGCTGAAGCATATTCTTCTCCCTTGCTGGGCCATGTTTGATGTCAAACTGCAGCACCATGAAGAACTGTATTATATCTGCTTGAATTAGGAGTCACTATTAAGAGATTATTTCTTTCATATCTTTGGTCTAGACTGCATATACTCTTATTGTCTGTCATTTTGAAACATTCTTGCACACACATCCACACACGTGCTTGCGGACACACACGTACACACACACACACGAGCATTTGGGTTCACAAGATTTAGACTTTAATAATGGAAATATGACCCTAGAGACAGAAATATTAACACACTCACATAGTTATATATTGGGTCAACAACAGCTGTACATAGAGCCAAAGATTCGCAATTTATAACATAACAAGAGACAAAGGTAGAGTGTGCACAATAGGATTTCAAACTATACCATTTAAAAAATAAGTACATCTGAGGACCTGTAGGTTAGAACACAAAATTTCTTCATGGGTACAGAGAAGGAGAATGATGTTTTCCTTCAAATATTAAATAAGAAGATATTTAAAAGGGGAATTTTACTGGTTTTACCTTGTCCCAAAGGACCAAAGTAAAGTGGAAATTATAGGGAAACTGCTTTTCACTCAATGTAAGGTAATAATTTATAATGACTGGATCTACTGGGAAAAGCAAGAATCTCAGAAAGCATAGAATTTCATGTCCTAAAAAATATAGCCTAGGTGTATCTGTTATGATAACTACTATTTCAAAAACAAAAGAAAGAGAGAGTAGAAAAATTTATTGAGCAACTTTACAATGCAAAGATAAAAATGAAATAAAAACAAAAACAAAAGATGCAACAGAAAAGCTAAAATAAATGAGGGCAAATGGAGTTATCAATTCAACTTCAGGCTGTCTTCCATTAAAAAAAATAAATTAAAGTAAAATAAACAAATGACACATCTGTATGTTTGTGTGTGATTATATGTATGACTTCAGATACTAAACCTACTGACTAGTGATATCAAATACATTTTTACTAGAGAATGAGATCAGAGAAGCTGGCAAATAACTAAGCAGGACAATAAGGCTCTAACAAGTGCAACAGAGGTCAAGGTTAGTTGATCTCAGGGAGACATGTTAGCCTAGAAATGAGACATTCACCCAGTACTTAGTGCCCACTGAGAAAATTTTTAACTACTAAATTCACTTGTGCTTTATGCATTTGAATAAAGTATATGTATTTGAATTTCACTTTAGCCACTTATCGGCAATAAGAATTTAGGCAAGTCACTTCCTCTTCCTAATTCTTCTTTTCTATATGTGTAAAGTTGAGGTTATACTAACCTGATAAAGTCCAATGAGGATATATAATTCCTGGTATACTGAAGTATATATAAAATCCAAATAAATTTCATGGTATATTGTAATACTCTTTAATAATAGTCACCAATAGGATGAGGAACCTGGGTGGGAATTGAGAAGATGAACAATAAAACCAATTTCTGACACAATTATGCACTTTTATGAAAATAGTGGGCTGAAGTTTACTGATGTAATTCTGAAATGTTCGTTGTTTTGGTACAGCTTCATGACACCTTAATAAATCTGTAATTTTGAAGAATTGAAATTTCTCAAACAACAAGGAGGAATGCAATGGCTTCTGTGTTGACACCTATTTTTCTTCTCCTGTTATCTCATTCCACGATTTTGTCTGATCTTTGATAGAGCAACTGATCTAAGTGTAACTTAACAGATCCTGGGCTCATCTGCACTCTTTATCTTTTACTTTCTCTCTCAAGAGTTTATCTGTCACAGTCTCAGGTTCTTTAGAGCAACCTGACCAGCTATTTTGGAGAAAAAGAGAAGTGTTGGAGAGTTAAAAATCCTGGGACAGCTGTGACTGATAGGGTAGCAACTTGTGGGTAAATAGTCCCATTTTCCTTGTCTCAGACATTTCAACGACACATTCCCTACAGTTCCTTGCTACAGCAATAACAGGATTGAGCTCCAGTTTTTCATAGGTGTCATAAACTCACTAATTCTGGAATTGGCTTATTTCCTTTTCTCCATTCACATATTCCAAATCCTCCACACCAAGGTTTTTCCTCTTTCCCTGTTTTACTGTTCAAAACCTCCACACATATCTGTATGATGAAATCATGCAAAATGAACTGCTTCCATAAAAGCCTTCCTCTCAGGTCCTGATTTTCCGGAACAGTGCCTACCACACAGCCTGAGAAGACAAATCAGACTGCCTCGGTCTTATTTCCATAGCCCTAGGTAAGATATCAGCGATAATAATATAGTTGATTGCCGTGTTTCACAGACCAGTCTGCAGAAGCAAAGAGTGTGAGTGACTTCTTCAAAGCCATGTGTCTCGGCAGTTTGTGTGAAAGGGAGCTCAAAGTGTATAAGGAAGACAACTTGGGATTCGGAGAAGAGCCCTGAAGAAGATAAAAAGAAAGACAAAGATGCCTAAGTGATAGAAGGAAAGAGAGAGCAGCCCATTAGAACATCTTTGCACAGTGAGGATGACATGTATTGAATCTACCCTGTCAGCAGACAGAGTGCAGCACCCACCCTGATAAATGCCAGGAACTCTTGCTGACACTTGATAAAGGTTCCATCCTGCAGGGGAACAGCAGCCAAGAGTGGGGTGAAGGTGCTACTTGCTATTTTAAACTTCTCTTCTCCATTGCATATCCTGCAGCTGGTGCTAAGTGAATATTTGTGGGATAATGAGCAAATTAATGAGTTAAAACTCCGTGTTGCCATCATAAACATCTACTTAGCTGGCTTTTCCATGAGCATTTGAGTATCTATCTATCTAAAAGTGCACATCTTTGGGTTTTCTGCTTTTTTACTCCCCTTGTAACTATATATTGAAAAATGGCTTTAAGTGCACATGTCACAGGGAGTGTAGCCACCCATGACTTCCAGTATGAATGTATGCATGTATGCATATAGATACACAGAAAGAATATGGCACGCGTATAGGGAAGTGAGTGTGTATACACAGAATATTATATGTAGTGGTACCTTGATTCACAAGCTCAATTAAATCAAATTTCCCCAAGAGGTCAACACCTAACCACTGAATTTGTATATAACATGCATACAGGTGACAAAGAGATAGACAGGTAAGCAGACAGATATTGCATTTTTGAGTTCTTAAATGTTGGCAATACTATCATATCTAATGCTTGTATAATGGTATTTGAGAATTTGGAGTTTTTCATATGCACACTTATGTAAACATGCTATTTTTCCCTCCTTTTCCTAGTCTCACAATTTTTCAATCACTTTAATGCTATTTTTCACAAGTTGTAAATTCCCAAAATAAATTTTCAATCATTTAGAGAAGACAAAAGCAGAAACCAAGGGATACCCTAGTAAATACTATTTGCAGGAACTGTGCTATTAAACAGCAAAGATAGCTCTGAATTTTAGAATGACTATTGCAATAGAAACTTGTCTTTGTATTTGACCTGCCTCCCGAAAGCAGACACTATGACTTAGGCACAATTGATTGCCATTTTGAACACTTCCATGAATTGTGTTGGTAAAGTGTTCTTCAGTTATCAAGTGTTGTGCTTTATCTCTATAGAAAAAAATGCATTGCAATAGCCAGGCATAGTGGCGTGTCTGTATTCCCACAAGTCTGGAAGACTGAGGCAGGAGTATCACAAGTTCCAGATTGGTCTTTGGTTATTTAGTGATTCCCAATCTCAAAATTAAACAAAAAATAATGCTGAGATTAGTGCAAAATTCCTGTGATCACTCTCCAGTGCAACACAGAGAAAGACAGAGAGAGAGAGGAAAAAGGAAAAGAATAAAGAATTGCTTTGAAATTCTTCTGGTTAAAACTGTGCTTACTTTCTATTGTAGCCTATGTTAGATCGAGTATGGTGTAAAACAGTGTTCATGATGCATTGTAGCTTTTAGTACACTTAAAATTGAGTAACGTTGGGTCTTTATGTTCAAACAAGAACATGCGAGGCATATTTCCTCTTATAATACAAGATTTTTATCTTTAAGCAGAAGACTTTGGGCTCACATCTTCTGTTAATTCCCTGGTCAAAAATAAGTAAGCACATTGCATATTATGGATATATTTTTCAAGAGTGGGTAAATGCTTATTTTTATTAGTAAACAAATCACATATTATATTTACCAATGCTTTTGTAACTACAAGTCTTTGGGTGTGGCACTTAAATTATTATACTGTGTTAAAGAAAAGTAAGAATTCTTCTCTTCAGCCTGCCAGTCTCATTTTCATCTATTGATAAATGAAGGTCTGGGTAACAATCTGTTGAATAAATAAAGGTTATAGGTTTCAAATAAAAGAAAATGACTGATTCGAATAAAGTCTCAACATATGGAAAAATGAAAGTGGATGGAATTCAGTGACCTACCTAGAGCTCAGCCTTTGCCAGTGGAAATGTAAGTGTTAACACTCAAATGCCCTGATTGATCAGGTTCTCTTGATAAGATCTTGCTGCTTCTCTGTTCAAGTTTTGCTTTTAATGGTCATTGAATAATCAATGCAAAAAGCCCTAGGATAGTAATTAAATTGGCCCAGAATTTTTCATACATTTACATATTCTATCTCTGACTCATTTTTTATATTCCTATTTTAACAAGTTTATTCCACATGAGATTTTTATTGTAAACAACATTAAATCCCAGCCAGATGTAGTCTCAGACACTGATAATAGCTTAGATATAAATAATTCCTGCTGTTTTGGTTAAGAAAGGTACATTATTTCTCTGTTCTTCTGTACTTTTAATAGTTCTCTCTCCTCTTTTTCCAACCTTTCAGTATTTGTTCAACACACTTAGGAATCTCAAAGTAACTCTTGCCAAGTGATACTGTTTATAAAGTCTAGCATGAGTAATCCCTCAAGAGAATCAACATGGGCAGAAATTTACACCAGGACTTTAGCGTTTTCTAAGTCACCAGGAAGAATGAATCAACACAACTATGCTTGGCCATGATGAAGGTCTGTGGAATAAACATGAAACCAAAGAGATGACCGACATTAAATTACTGCCAGCATCTATTTATTTCTTCCAGTGGGTAAACACCGGGGAGGATACTATGCACCCCATCTTACTGAACCTTTTGATAATGTAGGGAATATCAGGACTCTTATTTTAAAGGTGAGAATTAGGAAGTTTCAGAAGGAACATGACAGACAAGTGTCTGGGTTGTGATTGGAATCCAGCACTTTCTGATTCTCAAAGCCTTGCTCAAGTGAGACTGGCTCTGAGGGAATCGATTCATTAGCAGTGTGGCTTCCAGAAACACAAAGGATGCTTTACCTCAAACTCAAAAGAGTGATCCAGGAGAGAAATTTGGGAGAAGCTGCTGCATACTTTCCCAGCAGCCTTACACTGAAGTCTCCATAACTCCTCTGTAAATGGAGCTCTATGCTTCTTGTTGATAAAGTGGCTACAGTTGAGAACATCCGAGAGTCACCTAGCAATGAGTGTCATGGTTAGAATTTGAAGCAAGATAGGAGTTGAATACCAACATCCCACCAACCATATTTGTCACATATGTAAATGACAAACTTAATGACAATGTCCTAAAAATATGCTACCCTTGCCCCATTCGATCCCTGCCAACACATTCACTCTTTCAAACAATGTTTACAAAACAGTATACTAAAATGGCCCAAGCATTTTCACTGATTCAAACACAAAGATAATGTGAAATTCTACTCTATCATCTAAATAAACTAGAGTGCTTTTACCCTCTAAAAATCATGTTGATGAGATTCGCGATTGTGCTGATTCTATTTATTATGTGCCAGACATGCATTTGAAATTCTCTATGACGTATTATCTCCTTTACTCCTTGTTGCAGATAATTGTCTATGCTCCAATTCCTACTTCTCTGGCCCAGCTGTAGTCACCTGCATCCAGAATGATAATTTCTAGGATGCTATGAGCTTATTCCCACAAGTACTTGGATCTCTCTTGTTCTGATTACTTTTATCCAGAGCCCTAGTAATTTTTGAAGTTTGCATTAGGGATCCTAGAGTTAGAGAGCTAATGTCACCAGGGACATCACTTATTCAGTGAGAGGCTCGAGTCAGTTGGTGAATACCCGACTTTCCCTGCCTCTTGGTGAACAACTGAGACACATTCCATAAAGTTACTTGGATGATCCTAGTAGTCTACAGGCGTGACCTGTTAATTAATGAATTCTTTATTTTTCTCTTCGCATATCACTTCCCCATCCCTCTGCTTGTACTTTCCAATTTTGTCTGCTAAAAGTACTCTGTTCCTAAAACCTTGTTTCAGCATTTCCTTTTAAGGGTAGAAGGAAGCCTAGAAAGCAACCCAGAGTATGCTATTCTAGAACTGAAGTTCACTGGTCAGAATAAAATGTGGGAGCGGATGCTGCTGTTTTGGGTGCTAACAATATATGTCATCATGTAGCATCCTAAGCACAAAGCATTTCATCCATGGTGAAATGAATTGAGATAGAGGAGAAGCAGAAAGACCAGGTTATGTAAAGATTCTGGCTCTGAGAAGTTATGGGAGCAGTGGTAATTACACAATGATGGAACTGAATGAATTTTGGTAAATGCCCTAGAGCCCTAAAAGGCAAAGAGAAATAGATGCTTAATTTAATCACTGTCAACTCAGGGTGTCCTGTGAGAGCCAGAAAACCTCCCAGGCAGCACTGTTAATCCAGGAAAGATGGATTCATTATCAACTCGGAAGTTGGACTGATGCTTTTCTCAAAAGTCAAAACTGTCCTAAAAGAAAGTAGTAAGGAAGTACCTAAAGTGAGCCAACTCATCGCCAGCAGCCAGAGGGGAGACCATCATGGAAATCATATGTGCAACTGCACTGAGGAACTATTCTGAATAAGAAACAGGGTTCACAGACTTGAAAAGCTGCTATGTCAGTGAGTGCTTCTGAATGTATGCAATTTCTAGATTATCTTAACACTCTAGATTGAAGAATATAGCTTCATTAGCTTTGCTAAAAAAGGGATCTCTGTGCCTAGAGATGATGGACAGGCAATTCTTAAAGCAGAAAACTCTCAGATTGGTGTTAGATCATGATATTTTTTGCTCATATTTTCTCATAGACTTTATAGAAGTAATACTGGGCTTATATCATAAGATACTTGAAAGAGAAGAAAGTTACTTACTCAAAAACAAGGAAGAACAAGACCCAGTTAACATCATCTGAGAAGATGTAGGGAGGAAATATGGGACTGAATCCTGAACACAGGTAGTAAAGCTGAATAAGGAATTTATTGACAGGGAATTTCACAAGACTCAAGATTAACACATGGAAAAGAAACAGAAATAAAAAAATAAAAAATAGAGATAAAAAAAGAAAATAAATAGAGCTGATCTCAGTCACTGACAGATAGGTTGTTGAAACTATATAAAAATAGATGAGATGGATGTGCCAGAACTAACCTAGTAAAGGGTAAAGAACTAGAGAGACCATTTAATGAACATATTAGCAGGATGTATTAGGTGGGGACAGAAAAACCACAACATGACTGTGTTCCCACAGAACTCAAGTGTTGTAGTCAGGGGTTACAGGGAGAACAACTACATACAGGACACAGAGTTTGTAATACTGTTTTATAATAATCACCCAAAGTTAAACACAAGACGGTGCAGGAAAATCCTTCCACAGTACTAAGACCCAGGATAGCCAAGGGCCTGGATCCCACAGCAATATCATGCAAGAGTCCCACTAGAGACCCAAATGCATGACAGTGCCTCCCACAGTACCAACTGGGAACCTAAGAGCCCCCAATAAGGACTCACGCCAGATTATTTACGGTTCTGTGTTGGGAAGGCCACAGGTCAGCGGTGGAGCTAGAAAGTCTATGCCAGCAAGGTGAAGGAGCTGTGCAGTGGGTTGAGGGTTCTACGTGGGAGCCGAGAAGTCACGCTCAAAAGAAGAAGCGGGACTGCCCTGAAGAGCACCACAGCCATCCCCAACGGCGACGAGGTCCCACGCTCCTCCGACGATGGAGAACAGTTGAGCACAGGTCAGGAAGCCCAGCGTGACAAGCTTCTCCAGCACACAGCCTCCCCTCCGGAGCCAGGAAGCGATGCACAATGTGAGGAGCAGAGCTCCCGCAATGTGAACCACAGCCACTCTCACCGATGAGGTCCCGAGCTCCTCCGAAGATAATGGCCGAGTCCATATTGGCGAAGCCTGCATGACAAGCACCTCCGGGAGAACCAGCGGCTCCAACAGCAACTCTTGGAAGAACCCTCAACGCCTGGCTCTTTTTCTTCACATCCCTATTTATGCTGGCAACTTCCTTCAGGTGGAGCATCTTTAACTCAACACCAGCTGAGCCAATTCAACTGGTGCCAAGTTGACCACCAGTTTGTAATCCATAACATCAAGGGACATGCCAATTAAAAAATACACATCACACCCATATGTCAGCTAGAAATACAAGTAATATTTTTTAAAGATAAAAATGAATAATGTTCTATTGGGGTAGTGTGATAACACAATAAAAAGCTCAACTTTTCTTCTTGATTGTATTCTGCAGTTTAGGGTTGATTAGAATGTACTATCATTGAACTAGGATTGAGAGTCTCAAAAGGTCGAAGGATTTTTACACTAAAAAGACCAAATTGCCTCGTGGCTAGATATAATTTTTTTCTTAATTTTAAAAAAAGGAAAACAGAAACAAGGGTAGAAATGATATAGAATTTAAAAAAATAGTAGGAAATTAACACTAATTAATATATTGCATGTTGTTATCTTAGAAGTAGTTGTTCAGGTTACAAAATTTAGGCACAAAAATTATCAAACAATCAAACAATGAAAGCACAGTCTATTTGGGTGGACTAACAGAGATCAGTAGTGTAGCTATCTATCTGGTACATACATACATGCATGCATATATTTATATATATATATATGTGTGTGTGTGTGTATACCTATATACATATAAGCTTTTCCCTTTCTCCTTCTCTCCTTTCCCCTATCCCAATTGTTCTTTCCTTTTCAACATTTTTTTCCCTTTCATCATCACAATATCTACTGTATATTTTGTATTTTATTATTCTTTCAGGTTTTCTTCATTTTGGTTTGGTTTACATTACGGAGAGAAAACGTCATTTACAAATGTGAATTTGATTCATTTCAATTATGATTATGGTCTCAAGTTGCCTCCATTTATCTATAAAAGCCTCAAGATTATCCTTTTTTATAACTGAGTAATACTCCATTGCATAAAAATACATCTTAGTTATCCATTCTGCATTTGATGAGCATTTGGTATACTTTGAAGATTTAGCTATAACAAATTGTGCTGCTATGAACAAACATGGGTGCACATATATTGCTGTAGCACATCATTTTCAATTTTTCTGGAAAAATACCCAGAAAAGGAATAGCTGGATTGAATGGGACTTCCTATCCTAGTTTTTTGAGGTATCTCCACACTGATTTCCACAGTGGCTGCACCAGTCTACACTCCCACCAACAATGGAGAGTTGTTCATTTTTCCCCACAACCCCACCAGCATTTGTTGTTGGTTGACTTCTTGATGGTAGTCATTCTTTCCGGAGTGAGATGGAATCTCATTGTTGTTTTAATTTGCATTTCTCGGATGACCAGTGGTACTAAACATTTCTTCACGTATTTATTTGCCATTTGTATTTCTTCATGTGAGAAGTACGTATTCATCTCAGATGTCCAGTTTTGGATTGGGTCTTTTAATTTGGGAGGACTGAGGTTTTTCAATTCTTTGTATGTTCTAGATGTAAGTCCTTGGTCTGAGGGACAGCTCGCTAAACTTCATTCTCATTCTGTGGGTTTTCTTTTCACTCTGTTGGTGATTTCTTTTGAGTTGCAAAAACTTTTTTTTTAATAAAATGAGATTCCAGCTGTTGATTCTTTGAAGTACTTCCCACGCAATTTGTGTTTTGTTCATGAATACCCCTATGTCTTCAAGACTTCTACCCACCTTGTCTTCCAGTACATTTACTGTTTCTATTTTAATATCTAGATCTTTGATCCATTTTGACTTTAGTTTAATGCATGGTGATAGACATGGGTCTAGTTTCAGTCTTCAGCATGTGGAAAGCCAATTTTTCCATCTATTAAAGAGGCTTTCTTCCAATGAACATGTTTAGCTCCTTTGTCAAAGATAAGGTGGCTGAGTGTCTGTGTAGTTGTGTCTGCATCTTCTAATCTGTTCCACCGATCCTCAAGTCTGTTTTTTGGGGGCCAGTACCATGCGGATTTTATCACTGTAGCTTTATAGTATAATTTCAGGTCAGAGACTGTGATGCCTCCTGCCTTGCCTTTGTTGCCTACAATTGCCTTTGTTATTTGAGGTCTTTTATTTGGAAGCAAGGTCAAGCTGACACTGAGAAGGCCTTGATCCCCAAAGAATCTGTGGTAATGACTAGTAAGCAAAACTTTCAGTAGGTGTAACATAAATGAGAAAGTTATAAACATAGTTCATGATTGCATAATACAGAAAAAGAACTAATCATCCAAAATTTATTTCAAGTACTGAAATTGAAAATTTAAGTCATTTATTCAATTCGCATCTGAGAAAACAGTGGAGGAGAAGATAGGATTACCTGAATGTGCAATAAATATTTCCCCATTTCTTACACTAACTAACATAAGTAGGGTTATACTAGAGCCACATTGAGTCATCATCAGCAACAAAATTTTTATTACAATATGTTTGTGATACATTGTAATTATATTTGTCTTGAGGACTTGGTACATATATGTATTGCATCTTGATAATTTTTAATCACTTTACCCTATCTTACCCTCTGCCCTCTTCCCTGTATCAACTTCATCTCAAAAATTCTTCTACCTTGATTTCTAAAACCTCTGCTATATTTTGCTTTTTAAATTAATTACATTTTGCATTCTTCACATTGGAAATATCACGCAGTATTTAACCTTCTGTGTCTTAACTTATTTCACTTGGCATTTTGGTCTCAAGTTCCTTTTATTTTCCTACAAATGACTCATTTACCCTTCTTTATGTCTAAGCAATATTCCATTATGTACTTATGCTGCATTTCGTTTATCCGTTCATCTGTTGATAGCCATATAGCTGACTCCTAAAATGAATAAAAAGAGAAATTCCATTGGCCCAGCTCTACCACTCCTGGGTATCATCTAGAAAGTTAAAGTCATCACTTACAGTAATACATGCATCCATATTTACAGCAGGGTAAGTCACCATAGTTTAGTTATGGAAATGGCCAAAGAGTCTGCAACTTTTGCACATTCTTATGGACCATCTGTACGTCTTCTTTTAAATAGTGTCAATCCATTTTAGTTGCCGGTTTTTATTCATTCTTTTCTTTTCTGTGGTATAATTTTTGGAGACCTTTATATAACCTAGCTATTAATTCTCCAAGAGTAGCTGACACTGTTTTTCCATTTTGTTGGTTATCTCTTCCTTTTGCTATTTCTTTGGCTGGGCAGAAGATTTTTAATTTGACAGAATCTCATTTGTTAAATTTTGGTATTATTTCTTGTATACAGGGGGTTCTGATCAGGGAGTACTTGCCTATCCCTATTTCTTCAACAGTTTTACCAATTGTTTCTTTCAGAAGATGTAGTGCTTCTGTTTTAAAAATCTAAGTCTTTAATCCATTTGGACCTGATTTGAGTACAGTATGAGTGTCACAGTTCTAAATTCATTCTTCTGAATGTGATAACCAGTTTTCCCAGCACTATTTGTTAAAAAGGCTATCTTCTCACCAGCTTTAGTTTTTAGGCCTTTACTCAGACACCATACAGCAAAAGGTGTATTAGACTATTTCTACAGCATTTTCTATTTCTGTGATGGAACCATGATATTGTTATTACTGTAACTTAGTAGTGTAACTTGAACTCTGGAGTTGTAATACCTCCTACTTTGTTCTTTTCCCTCGGGAATGCTGTGGTTGTTCTGGTTCATGTAAATTTTAGGACTCTTTGTTTCTAGTCCTGTAAAGAATGTATTTAGGGGCTGGGGATTTAGCTCAGTGGTGTAAGCTCCTGCCTGGCAAGTGCTAGGTTTGATCCCTGGTACCAAAAAAGAAAAAAAAATGTAAATAGTATTTTGATTGTATTTGGATGAAATGTATATATTATTTTTGATAGTATGTATTATGGCCATTTACTGTCTTAATTCTGTCTATCGAGGAGTAGGTTATGTCCTTCTATTTTCTAATGTCTTATTCAATCTCTCTCTTCAGAGTACTATAGTTTTTATAGGGATCTTTTACTTCCTTGATTCGATTATTTCCTAAGTAGTTAATTTTTCAAAGTTACAATGAACAAGATTGTTCTCCTGATACATTTCTTGCTAGATTCACTATTGAAATACAGGAAGCTTGATGTTATTTGTATGTTGATTTGATGTCCTGTTACTTCTCTGAATTTGTTTTCTTACCTTCAAGATGAACTTTCCGGGTCTTCTCCACAATGTATTATATCATTCACAAATAAAAATAGTTTGATTTATCCCTTTCTTACTCTTTATCCCTTTTATTTCTTTGTCTTGTCTGATTACTCTCCCTAAAACTTCAAGTACACTAAACCTGCGTCAGAAAATGGAAACATTTATCTTCATCATGGTTTTAGTTTTTCACTATTTAGTATTACATTGCTAATAGTTTGTGACAAATAGTTTTATCAGCTTCAGGAAAGGTCCTTCATTACGGTTTTTTTTAAATCAGGACTTTATTGTGAAAAGAAGTTAAAGTTATTTAGTGGAATTTTCAGAATGTACAGAGTTGATTATGTGATAGTGTCTTTCTGTTTATGTGGAATATTACATTTTTCTAAAATACATATGTTTTACCATCCTTCCAACCTTGAAATGAAGCTAACATGATCATGATATATGATCTTTTTAATAATTTGTTGCTGTCTCTTTGCAAGTATCTTGTGGAGGATTTTTGCATCTACATCCATTAAGGATACTGACCTGCAGTTTCCTTTCTTTATTGAATCTTTTTCCAGTTTTGGTATCAGAGTAATGTTGGCTTTAAGATCCTGCATGAGTCTGGCAGTGTTTCTTCCCCTTCCATTTCATGGACAAGCTTGATGAGTATTAGTTTTTCCCTGAAGTACTGTAAAATTCAATGGTGAATCCTCCAGGTCCTTGACTTTTCTTATTTATTAGAGTTTTTACTACTGCATCAATTTTATTGCCTGTTATTTGCATATTGACAGTTTTTACATCTCCTTGCTTCAATTTTGTTAAGTTATATGTGTCTTGGAATTTCTCTGCATCTTTTCCATTCTCCAATTTAAAGACAATTTATTGTTTTTGCTGTTGTTTTTTTCATTCCAGTACAAGGAACTGAGCCTGGGGTTTTTCATGTGACTACATATACATATATAATTTTATCTTGAGAGAACATATATAATTTTATCTTGAGAGAACATTTCACTAAATTGTTCAGGTTAGTCCCACACTTCTTCCTGACTCAGCCTCCCAGAGTCCTTGGATTACAAATATGTACAAACACACCCAATTAAGAGCAAAATTTGTACATCTCTTTCTAATTTTAGGTTTAGTTGCATGTTATGGTAGCTTTAATTGTTCATTGGTGGAACATTTTATAACATGGAACCTGAGAAATACTGTACATCATGTTTTATTCATTTCATTTATTCTTTTCTCAAATATCTAATTGTCAAACATATGACATGTGACATTTATAAATAATAAATGTATTTAGAAAAAAAAAAGAAGAGTATCCAGAATTTTCTAGAGCTGTTGGGTATAGATTACGAGTTTACACTGACAATAAGTAATTTAAAATACCCGTTGTTAGAGTCAAGTACATGATGGTAGGTGATAAATAGAGTCCTAACCCAAGTCAACATAGCAATGGCTTCAATGGCTGGGCAAATTCACCCTGGAAGAATCTCTCATTCCTTTGCTATAACTGGAATGGTGCCTTTATCTGTTTTTTGCTGCTGTAACAGATAGCAAGACTGGGAAATTTACAAAAACAAGAAGTGTATTTCTGACAGTTGTGAAGGCAAGGCAGTTTAATGCACAGGATATTACAAAAAAGTTCTTGCTGTCTCATACCATGATAAGGTAGGGGAGCAAGAAGGATATCTGAGTTAAAGTACAAATGGGGCTAAGCTTGCCATTTTATCAAGAATGATTCCTGTGATAATGAACCTACTCCTACAATAATGGCTTGAGTTCACTCATGACGGTTTTATGATCTAATCACTGCAGAAGTTTCCAACACTCAACATTCTTTAATTGGGTATTAAGTTTTAAACAGATGAGCTTCAGGAATGTATTCACTTTGTCACAGATGGATGGACATACCTTAGCAGTTGTGCAGGATAAGTTTTAGTCTGTCAACAAGAAAGGGTCTCTGAAGAAGAAATCTTCCTACATTGTTAGTGTACATAAAGAGTGAAGTTTCCTCTAAAAAATAAACATGGAAATACCATTTTATTGAACTATACAACTTTTAGGTGTATTTCTCTCAAAATTAAAGAGAGCATACTGTAGCGAAATATGCATGCCCATGTATATAGCAGACCGATTCTTAATAGCTATGTTGTGAAAAAGACTTGATGTCCCTTGACAGATGAATGGATAAAGGAAATTATGTGTATACACATATACACAATAAAATATCATTTGACCATAAAGAAAATGAAAGCATGCCATTTGCAGGAAAAAGGGTGAAACTGGAGATCATATATTAAGTGAAATAAACCAGATTTAGAAAGGTAAATATTACATGTTATCTGCTTTATGAGAAAGCAACCAACCAAAAAAGTAAATAAAATAAAGGTAATATAACAGAAAATTAAGAGGCAAACTTTTGAAGATAGAAAAGAGGATCATAAGAGGAGGGAGCATACAGATGAGTGTATATAGTTTTCAAAATGATAAAGGTATGGTAAATGCATGGAACCATTTCTAAAATTGAACCCCACCATTCTGCATTGCTAAGATGCACACATAAAAAGGTCCTTAATCTCTGCATATGATAAAGGTACTGAGAGGATACATACAGCACCTAGATTTCTCACCTCCTGATGAGATCATTGTCAGGCAAACTCTACATAGTTCCTCAAACGATCTCCAATGAGATTGCAAGTTTTCTCATAATAAATCTTTTTTATTCCTGTGAAGACCCCTCTCTGTCCCTTTGTTACACTTTTGGGATCACTTGACATAAAAACTACTTGTGTCATGTTTTATCCTAATAAGTGACTTATAGGAAATAATTCCAATTCTGTAACAACCTCAGGATAACACATAGAAAGTGATAAATGCATAAAAAATGCTTATAATATCTCATGGCAGTTTATTGGATACACATGTCATCTCCCAACAGAAAATAAAGGAATGGGAGAGAGTTTTCTTAGAGTAGTTCTGTTTGTGTGCTGGTTCTCATAGAGGCTTCGGTTTGTCCCAGGCACACTCACTGTTTTTTCAGGAGATGGGGTAAATGTTCTTGTTGTTCTTTGTTTTCTCTTCTAGATCACCCTGTCTTCCTTTATAAACTTTCCAGCTGTGAATCTCATTTTCAGTCCTCACCATTAGTCTGCATGCTTTGAAATCACAGTAAATAATCTTTCTGGCACACTTGACACACCAGTTTTTAAACTCCTTTCTTCTGATCTTAGCTATATCCCAACTGTGTTTGTACCATTACTACTAAACCTTCTGAAATTTCAAAATTATCTACTTCACAGCTGCAGCCTGTTAAGTTACAGTTATATAAGTACGCAGATGCCATCAATTCTTCAACTCCATCAGAACATAAAGTTTAATGATCCAATGATCTCACGACATTTCTATCTTGCTGTACACTGTCAATCCATTCTTTAGCAGATTAACTTCCATGAGTTACTATTACATTTACTTTCTCACTCTTTTATCCTTTTATTGTGTGTATGTGGCAAAGCACTAAGCCTAGTAAACTGTAATCCTCTGTCTACTTTCCTGCACTTAAGCAGCTAAACCTGGCTGGAACCAAACACTCCTGCTGACACGCTGCACTTTCAACTCACGTTACTGTGTCTCTGAGGGCTTCCTGCTGATGTGCTGTGGCCCTCCAAAATCCTCCTTTCCCAAGTACTCTTCTGCACATCTACCTGCCTGGTTAGATAACAATTATCTTCCCCCTTCCAACTCTGAAATTTCCTTTTCAATTGTCAAATTCAGCTACTGACTTTGTATTCAATGCAGTTTAGAAAATTATAAACAGATTGAAGCTCCACAAGAATCTGCTACTATATCTGTCTGTCCACCTGCTTTTGTTCCATCATTTTGTACTTGATGTTACTTCTCTAATGACAAATCAGTTGTACACTTTTATGTGACAAAAATTTCTTCAGAGCAGTAATCTCATTTCTTCTTACCTATTCAAGATAATCTATGCAGAAAGAACATGTCCTCCTTTCAATCCCTCATTCCCTCTTTACTAATTTATGCATTTTAGTGTATAGGTATTTTTCATTCCAACTGTAAATACCCTTATATATATGAATATATATATATATATATACATGTAATGACTATATAAGTATATATATGGGTAATATATGTATGAATATAGATGGTCAGATAATACTTATAATATAAGTAAATGTTTCTTTAATCATGTTTATTCCTATTCTACCATCTTTCTATTTAAAAAATTCACACAGCAATCTGTCCTTGTTCATTGTCTGTACATGCCCAATTAAAATTTTACCCCATCACTTTACAATAATTCCTCCTGTTAATGTCAGTAATGGAGTCCATATTGATAAACCTAATTGCCAATTCTCATTCTTAATCTTTATTTAATTATAAGCATTGTTTAACAGTATGTCACTTCATCTTCCTTTCCTGACTTGACTTCCAGTCCACTTTATTCAAAACAGCTTTCTATGCTAATTTATCTCCCAGTTTTCTTTTTTCTGAACTTAACACCAGTGAATCAATTTGTATTGCTTAACATTCTCTATTAAATTTTGGCAAACTTATTCTATCTGCACACTGACAGTTATCAAGTTAATGTCTCAAGTCTACACACTACTCCAAAAATTACAAGTGTTTATCCAGTCTCCTAATCATATCACATGCAACATTTTAAAACTATACACTTATTAATCTCCTGCAACAAAAGTAACTCTATCTATTGTTTTCACAATTTAGCTAAAGACAACTCGGTTTTTAAAGACTTAGGACAAAAAAGTATCTGTTTCCTCTTTGACATCTCTCTTTAGGTGATGTATCCAATGTCTCAGGAAATCTGTAATCAGTGCTTCCAAACATTTCTGAATGTAAATCTCATGATCTATATTCCTACTTATCTGTTGTGATAAATTTTTCTAGATTTACTTCCAGAATTTAGAACAAGGCCTGGATTATGGAAATTGCTTTAAATTTTTTAAGTTAAAATAACTATGACTCTCTGTTGACTAGTCCAAATTTTCCAAACATTCAGCTAATCCTAATTGCAACCTCTACACAAAATGAATTTTGAAATATGATTTACATGGATTAAAAGTAAATGAAATAAGCAAAATTAGAAGATATTTGACCCTTCAAAAAAGGGTTAATACATTGATTGGTACACAAAGTTATGTGTATTTTACTACTGAGGACACCAAGCAATACACATATACTGTATAACTAGAGCACAAAGGAAAGTTGCTGTCTTATTGGCTGAAGGGTCGTACATTGAACATCGAAAATGGCACAGTGCCTGGACAGTAATGGAGAAATGCCAGAAGTAAAAATGTTAAATTTTGAATGATTTGAAACAAATTGAAAAAAATTCTTTGAATCTTTACCTTACATTTCTGAACTATGTATGTGTGGAGTAAAATTCCAAAGAGTTCAGAGTGAAAAATATATATATATATATATACATATATATATATATATATCATCTATCTAGCTATATATATAGTCACAATGGTAAAGTAGAGAGTTTGCTGTGTCTCATTATAGGGTAGACAGATTATGATTCAGTCCTACATACACAGAGTATGCTTAAAAATACATTGGACTTTCTGTTTGTATCCTAGAAGTACCATGTAATATGGTGCAAGACTAAATGAATTACTCAAAACTAAATGAATTACTCTAGAACTGTGACCAAAATGAAAATAGACCTGCCTCAAAAACACAAAACAGAACATAAATTCAAGATTCCAAAACCTAAGGTAGGAACAAGCTCAACAGTCTTTAGAAGAAAATAGCATAATTCAGAATTTCTTGATTCTGTGTAAATCATTTACAAGATGTGAAGAAATAGGAGATGAGAGCTATATTCACTTTGAAAACCAAATAACATCAACAGCAAAAAACGTGTTGCCAAGAATCAATAGAAAAATACTGAAATATAATCATTACAAATATGGTAAAATGTTTTTATTGTTTCTTTTGTGGTGTTGAGTATTAAATTCAGGAATTGAGAGGTTTGTTTAAAATAAACATGCCAATGTTCCACAGAAAAAGATGTGCAGAGTGGATTTTTAAAAAATGGGACCTATTAGCAACTACACATTAAGTCATGTGTACAGACAAAATGGCAAGTTGTAAACTGAAAATAAAACAGATTTTACAAAAATGCTTTGAATACTATCAATAATATATTGGAAATCGCTGAATTATGATCAGTCACTATGAAGAAAAGTTATTGTAAGCAATTCAAAGTGAGTCCAACAAAGAAAAAATATCAGGGCTGCATTCATCATATATGCACTGTGAAAAGTATATATTTATAACTAGACACAGGTGAGATAACGATTTTGAAAAATTATACTATTGAAGAAATATTAGCTCAATATTTTCCTAACATCACCCAAAAAGTAACTTTTACATTCACAAATCTCAGGGAATTCTAAGAGCAGTATTGACCAAATCAAAACTAAACACACCATGATAAAGCTTCTTAAAAACAGTGAAATTGAAAAGAAAATAAAGGGCAGAGCCTGTGACTCAGTCGTAGAGTTTTGCCTTTTATGTACAAGGCCCTGAATTCAATGTCCAGTACCACAAAACATAAATAGATAAAAAAGAAAGTGAAGATGATTAATAAGAAAACAGAAGAAATGAAGGCACAAAAGAATATGCTTTAAAATGCTAAAGGATTCACTTGGAGATCATAATGTTAAGGAAAATAAATTAGACAAGGGCCAGGAGTTTGACTCAGTGACTTAAGTGCCTGTCTGCCAGGTGAGAGGTTGTGAGTTCAATCCCTGGTGCCACCCAAAAAAAAAAAAAGTATATATAAATATATATATATATATATGTATATATATATATATATAATTTGCTTGGCGTGGTGGCACACGCCTTTAATCTCAGCACTTGGGAGGCTGAGGTAGGAGGAGCTTTGTGAGTTCGAGGATGGCTTGGACTACCACGCGAGCACAAGGCCGGCCTGAGCTACATAGTGCGACTCTGCCTCAAAACACCAGGGCTGGGAGTTTGGCTCAGTGGTTAAGTGCCTGCCCTGGCAGGTGTGAGGTTGTGAGTTTGATACCCGGTGCCGCAAAAAAAAAAAAAAAAAAAAAAAAAGCATAAATACAGTATGATTTCATGTAAGTGAGAAGCCCAAAATATAAATAAATTAAAGAGAAGAATAAAGGATTGTAAGAAAAAGAGAAATAAATTTTTTGCAAAAGGGAAAAAGATGAAGAAATGAAGGGAGCAAGGAGGAGATGAAAAGAATTATGGTGTGTTCTCTACATGTACCAAATCCCTAGGATGAACATAATTATTATGTACTATAAGCATGCAGTAATAAAAGTAAAAAGATGATAAAGGGCTAAAAGAAAAATAAAACAACAAACCTACAATTCAACAACATATTTTCTCTGAAGTGAAACATTTTTAAATTAAATAAAACACAAATATATTTAGACTCACTAAATCTGAGAGACTTTATCATCAGCTAATTCACACAAGCAAAACTAAAAGAATTTTTCCTGCTGATGAGAAAATCATACCATCTGGAACTCTGAATCAGTAGGAAGTGAAGGGCATTGGCAAAGATACACACGTGCATAAATGCAGGAGAGATTCATGTTTCATTTCATGAAATCTCTAGAAACCAATTGAATGTTTAGCTTAAACAGAAAAAAGCAAATTATATATACATATATATATGCACATTTGCATGTGTATATATATACATATATATATACACACATATGTATGTAATCAGGAAAATATTCAGCTAATATTTCTTCAACAGTTTAATTTTTCTATATCATTATCTTACCTGTGTCCCTATATATGTTAATAGATGTATATAAATGCTTTTCATATATTAAAAACTATAAATATATAAATTAATTATATGGTATTGACAGTATGGAGATTGAAATATAACAGGTGAAATTTTTTTAAGTGCAATTATTCATGAAATAGTTTAACATTAAATCACACAAGTATACGAAAGATTCAAGGAGAAATCTTAATCTGTAGAACACCTAATAGGGGAAACATTTAAGGGAGCAACTAATATTTAGTCCTCTCTTCCAAAACCAGAAATTTGAGATGGAGGAAAAACATACTATAGAATGAGGATGATCATATCACTGGAAAATAAAAATAAAGATCAAGATAGACAAGAGAAAATATGAATAATAATATCAATAATTTCAGTAAATTTGGAGTATTTCTATTATCTCTGTAAACTGGCAGAGTCTGAAGACTAACAGACTGATAGTAAGGTCAAGAACTAACTTAAAATGCTTTTAGATAACAACTTTTTTAAGTAAAACGACCATGTTAAAAGTAAAGTGTGAAAAAAAAACTATACTTCTGCAACAAAATAAATGAATGTAGATGTAGTTACATTACAAAATAGATTTTAAAACAAGGAATATTAACAAAAGTAAAGTTAGTCTTGTCAATGATGATGAAAAGATGTTGTCAAGAAAATGTAATGATCCTGAAACCTAACCATCTAAGCATCTATGCACAGAATTTAAAAATACCTAAAAACCAAAGTGGCAGAATTAAAAATTACTTTTAGTTTCAGAGTTTAATACTTCTTTGTCATTAATTAGTAGAAAAAATAAAGCCCCAGTAGATATAGCAGACATGAACATCACCTTTCAACCTAATTTAATAGGTGTTTCTAGAATATTAACTCAACATCTATGCCATATCTGTTTGTTTTATATGCATATAGACATTAACTGAGATTAAAGAGATATTGGATGATAAAAACTGACAATAAATTTAAGTAACTCAATACAGTTTTATAATGAGGAATTAAAATAAAAATGAAAATACATAAAAATTCCCACAGATCTTTGGAAATGTTGAAAGCTGCTTAAGTTATATGAAGGTTAAAGAAATAAAAGTATCATTAAAATTAGAGAATATTTCATAGGACATGATACAGAAATTACAATAGATACAAATTTTAAGGATACAGCTGAAGTAGTCTTCACAAAGAAATAAATAGATTTAATGTTTATATTACTGGAAAACAAAAAAATTTAATATATATGTTTATAAATGTGTATTTCTAATGCAAGAAGCTATAAAAAGATCAGTAATTTCAAGTAAATATAAATAACAATATAAAAACTCAATTTTATTTAATTAATATACTCTAATGATAGAGAAAAATCATCAAATGTAAAACTGGCTTTTTGAAATAATATCACAAATTCAAGCCTACCTTGGGTAACTTAGTGACTTAGAATTTGTTTTGAAATTTTAAAATAAACAAAATAAAGAGGTTTGGTGATATAATTCAGTTTGAACTTCCTAGAAGCTATGTATTCTCAATACTACAAACATAAAATTAATTAATTAATTAATTGATTAAAATATGAATTGTATCATTAGAGAATTTCAAGGAAAAGTTGTGAAATAAAGGTAAAATTAATGCTGTTATAGTTTATACATTGTGTTAACATGAGAAGTCTAGAAGCTTGATTAAGTAACTCAGCAGCTCTACATCCTGGGGTGTGGAGCACCAGCAGTTACCTGTTCATTGTGTCAATTTAAGGTCAGAAGTTTAACTGAGAGACTCAGCAGGGAGCCAGGGTTCTTGCTTTGTAAATATCATCATCTTGAGCAAAGGAATCAAGGAGATTTGTGAATTCTACACCCACCCTGGAAGCGGGGAGGTATCCTGTGTACAATATAAGAGAGAAAAAGAGGCTTGCTCTCGCCCCTTTTACTCTGGTTGCTTTTGCTCAGCTGCTGCCTTGAAGTGTTGCCCCTGTGCCATGCCACTCTGCCTTGGAGCCAGCTGATTATGGACTGAAACCTCCAGAAACTGTAAGATAAATAAACCTTTACTTCACTAATTTTGGGTGTCAGGTGTTTTGTTTCAGCAATGAGTGAAAAGTAACTAAGACAAATTCCATTTAAAATGCTATCAAAATTTATTATATTAAAGTAAAAATTGAAAGAAAGGAACAGAATTTGTGCGCTGCATCCTATTACATGTATAATAATTCATAAAGCAATTAAGAGCTAAAAGAATAAGAGATATACCTGATTCAAAAAATGACTAAATATTGCTAATATGTCAGCTGATCCCAATCAAAATCCTGACAGGATTCTTGTAGAAATGAATACACTGATCTAGTCATTTTTTGTCAACTTCTAATCATGACAAGGTTGTCAAGATAATTTAGTGGGGAAGAAAAATATTTTTCAGCATGTGGTCTGTTAAGACCTGAATTGGATTGACAAATGTACACACATTTCCTGTTTTATAAAAAAAATTATCTATATATCTATATATGATATATCTTAAATACATGCAATGTCTTATATACCTAAATTGAAAATCTCTGAAATCACAAAATTCTCAAAAAAAAAAAAAGATAAGAAAAAAATCTTGATATGGCAAACAAGCACATTTTAAAGTGAATACAGGAAACCCCACAAAGGAAAATAAATAAATTGGACAACACCATCAGTAATACTTCTCTTTTCTTAAAAAATAATCACTTAAAAACAGTAGATTTAGAGGGTTCCAGTGAGCCTGGGAACAGCCCCAGTAACCCCTCCCTCCATCAAGAAGACACTGGCAGGTGTGAAAGATCCCCAGTAACACAGTAGGGCCTCAGCTGGGGTGCACACAGTGAACAGGTGAGACTAGCAGCCTGGAAAAATCTGAATCTTTAGCAACAATACAAGCCAACAATTGGTTTACAGCAATATTCTTAAGGTAGTCAGCTTGTGAAGAATCCAGGACTCACCAACTATCCCTGCAGGAGGATTCCTCTGATTGGCCCCAGCCCTACACCATGGGACCCAGTGAAAGGGGAAATGCCAGCCACAGAGTAAGACCATGAGTAAGGTGGCAATAGTGAAACTGAAAAGACCAGAATATGAACCGACAGGTGGCAGATTAGGAGAACTAGCATTGTACTTAAGAACAAAAATATGCAGAATAGAACCAGGTGAGTGGAGCAGACCTCTGTTTTCTTTTTTTCTTTTCTTTTTTAAATTAATTTTATTATTATCTTGATTTATTTTTGTTTTTGGTTTTCTTTTTCTCAATTATTTTATTTTTTTCCTCTCCTTTCTTTTCTGTTTTTCTTTGTCTACTTTCTTCTCCTTTCTTTCTTTTGTTTTCAGTTTTCTCTTCTTTTCTGAAAGACTGGGAAGAATTCCAGCCACATAAAATTAATCCCATTCCCCAAACCAAAAGACCAAGTTCAGATAATCCCTGGAATATTCCTCATTCTCTCTCTTTTACCCTCGTTGCTAGTTTTCCAAACCTTGCATGAACATCCTTTCTCCTTCACCCTTACTTCTATTTCCTTTCCAGTTATCTTTGCTGTATAAAATATCCTCTTTAAATGTTCCCACCACAAGGTGAAACCACTGTACAAAAGGGAAACACCTTATATACAAACTCCTAATTTATAATTGGTTCTGTTATAGAACTATAGGCTTTGCTCCTATGGTTTTAGATTCAAAGTCAAATCCATGGTTATCAAAGTTTGTCAGTTTCTAAATTGTGCTTCATGCTATTGTTATTGCTAATTGCACTATTTTAGCTAAGATTTCATAATTTTTTAATCAGTTGTTCTCACTTATGTAACAATACTGGGGAGCTCTGGAGTATTAACTTCTCCACAGCCCAAGACAAAAGGACTGGGGATGGAACCAAGCAGATAGCAACAACCCACTATCAGTTAATTGGGAAGGTAGGATCACAAGCTAAGAAACTCTTATACACAAAAAGCATCCCTGAAGAACAAACTTCTCCTAGAGTGGCCTTTACATTAGTGATATAGCTCACTATTACAAAAACTCACAAGAATCATCATAGAAAACAAAAGAAAAATCTTTTTTCTGAAATAGAAAATGACAAGATGGAAAAGCAAAATACAATTTCAGACCTCCAAACTACCCAGAACCAGTACAAGAGTCGTTGACATAGAAGAAATTAGAAGACACAAATGAAATTCCTAAAAGATAGCAAGTGAAGTAAAGATAAAAAGTAACATTAAGTTATAGAGAAAATAAGATCAGAAATAATCTTTCAGCTAAAAAAAAAGATATGACAACCACAATGAAAGAATTGCTCAGCACAGCTAGAGAAGATATAGATAAAAAAAGATTGAGAAGCATGGAAAAATATGAAAACTTTGCATGAATAATATAGGAAAGAAATAGAATGCATGAAACAGATTCAAAGGGATACCCAGGAAATTAAAAATTTCATTTAAAGCTGTCAGAACTACTTGAATGAAGCTAAAGATAAACATTAATACCATAAAGACAGGATGGTGGCTATTGATCATGAAAGGAAGGAGCTCTTAAAAGCAGCAAAGAACTATGAAATAACATTTCAACAGCTCCAAGATGATGCAAAGAAAAACAATACAATACTGAGAGGTATAAATGAAAAAAGCAAGATTCAACACAAATTACATAAAAACCTTTATGCAGAAGTAATAGCAGAAAATTTTCCAAGCATAGGAACAGAATCTGACATATACAGAAGTGAGGCATATAGAACACAACCCAGCCATAACCAAAATATACCTACATGGGCATATAATAATCAAGTATCCAGAAACTGAACACAAAAACAGAATATTAAAAGCTGTTAGAGGAAAGAGACAAATCGAATATAAGGAAAATGTACTAGAATGATGGCAGTTTTCTCAGTACAAAACTTCAAGGCAAAATGAATTTGGAGTGAAGTATTTCAAGTCCTAAAAGTAAAAGAAAAAAAATTTCCAATCCAGATTGATGTATCCTGCAAAATTAACTTTGAAAATTAATGGACAAATAAAATACTTCCATTACAAAGAACAACTGAATCTCCAAAGTAACCCTACAAAGAGTATTGAAAGAAAAAAGAAGAGTACTGAAAGATATTCTAGACAGAGATAAAAATGATCAAAACAACATCAGAAAGAAATCACCAAGCAGGGAAGCGATTAAACATAGGGCAGAGCAGGGAGCTAGCAACAGGGAAATAACATGAAAAACATAATCCAATACATATCAGTTGTACCCAACAATGTAAATGGCCTCAGTTCACCAATCAAAGGACTGACTGGCAGAATGGATCAAGAAACCACATCCAAAAATATTCTATATGTAAGAAACACATTTAACTCAAAAAGAAACTCACAGACTAAAAGTCTATGCACCAGAAACCGAGAAAAAAACAGAGTTTGCTACACTCTTTATGGACAATGTGGACTTTGAAACAAAAATGATCGAAAGAGATATAAAAGGTCACTACATACTTCTTAGGAGAAAAATTCAAGAAGAAGGCATAACAACCATAAGTATATATGCACCAAATAAAGGCGCACCCAACTATATAAGTCAAATGTTAATAGACATAGAAAATCAAGTAAGTAGTAACTCAGTTGTAACCATGGATCTTAATACCCCATTGTCATAAAAAGATAGATAAACGAGATGAAAAAATCAACAAAGAAATAACAAAACTGAATCAAATATATGAATAAACAGACTTTGGAGATGTTTACAAGTTGTTGCATCCAACATCAGAGTACTCATTCTTCTCAGCTGCACATGAGTTTTCTCCAAAACAGAATGTACATTAACCCATTGAGCATAGTTAGGTAAATGCAAAGGAATTGAAATTAACACATGAATATCATCTTGACATAGTGCAAGGAAGTTGGAAAGTTACAGCAAAAAAAATGCAAAAACCCAATAAATACATGGAAATTAAAGTATATCCTAATAAATAACCAATGGGTCACAGGGAAAAATTAAAGAACAGACTAAACACTATCTATGATCCAATGAATATGCAAATACAACATATCAGAACCTGTAGGAAGCAATGGAAGCAGACCATAGGGAAATTTATAACAGTGAATTATCACATCAGGAAAATAGAGCCAGCACAAATAAACAGTCTAATTTTATACCTCAAGATCTAGAAAAAGAACAAGTCAAGCCTAAAATCCATAAAAGGGAGGAAATCATAAAGATCAGAGCAGAAATTAATACAGCTGAGACTAATAAAACAGTACAAAGAACTAATAATTAGGAAAGTTGGTTCTTGGGAAGAATAAACTCCTAGCCAACTTTATAAAAAATGATAAAGAAAATACTTCACATTAATGCAATGAAGAATTAAAATGGTGAAATCACTGCAGATCCTGTGGAAATTCAGAAGATAATCAATACTTATTTTAAAAATATTTACTTGCACAGGATTCAAAACACAGACCAAATGGAAAGATTCTAAGGAATATAGGAACTACCAAAGATGACTAAAAGAGTTATAAATATTCTGAATAACCTAATATTGGGGCCAAGGACTTAGCTTAGCAGCATAAGCTCCTGCCTAAATAATGCAATATCAGTAAATGAAATTTAAAATGTAAATGAAAACTTATCAAGTAAGTAAAGCACAGGTCCTGATGAATTCACGGCTGAATTCTACAAGAAATTTAGAGAAGATTTTGTGCCAAAGCTTCTCAAAGTCTTTAATGAAATTTAAGAAGAAGCAGTTCTCATTAACTCATTTCTGGAGGCAAGATTTACCCTGATACCAAAACCAGAGAAACATCTAACCATAAAACAGAATTACAGACAAATCTCCCTAATGAACATAGATGTAAAAATCCTAAATAAAATACTAGCAAACAGAATGCAGCAAATCATCAAGAAGATTTTACAATGTGACCCAGTGGGATTAATCCCAGGAAAGAAGGGATGGTTCAACATACACAAATCAATAAACGATACTCCATATTAACAGAGCCAAAGACAAAATCACATAATCTTCTCAATAGATACAGAAAAGATTTTGATTAAGTCCAACACTCATTCATGATAAAAACCCTGATAAAATTGGAATACGCTGTCTCTGTCTCAATCTAATAAAACCATCTTTGACAAACCAACAGCCAACATCATACTAAATGGACAAAAACTGAAAGCTTTCACTCTAAAATCAGAAATGAGTCATGAATATTCACTATCAACACTCGTAATCAATATAGTTCTATAACATTAACCAGAGCAATTAAACAAGAAAGAGAAATAAGCAGAACAAGAATAGGAAAAGAAAATGTTGAAACATCATCATTTGCAGATGACAAGATACTCTAATAGAAGATCCTAAAAATTTCACTAAAAGACACCTACAGTTAATAAGCAAATTAATTAACATACCTTAATACAAATTTAACACTCAAAAATCAATAGCATTCCTGTACAAGCAACAAATTCACTGATAAAGAAATTAGTGAAACAACAATTTTCACAATAACATCCAAAACATGAAATACTTAGCAGTCAATTTAGCAAAGGATGCGAACTATCTATACATTCAAACTTACAATAATCTGAAAATGGAGATTGAAAAGGATATCAGAAAATGAAAAGACATCACTTGCTCATGGATAAGAACCAAAACTGTGAAAATGGCCACATTCCCAAAACTAGTATACAAATGTAATGCAATCCTAAACAAAATGTCATTAGCATACCTCACAGAACTAGAGAAAACATTTCTAAAATTCATTTGGAAATGAAACAGCCCTAGAATATATTAACCATTATTAATCTATTGTCTTGTTTTGACATTCCGTGTCATCATTTTTATCCTCTTTTCTTTTTAAAATTAAAAAATTTAAAAATTAAAATAATACAACCAAAGAATAAAAGAAATACAATACATATCTGTGGCAAAGATGTAGTTTAGGACCTGGGACAGCCATGGGATCGCTGGCCCTCCAGATCTAGGGCAGTCATGGTGTTGTCGGCTACCCTTTCTCCTTGCCCCCAGACCTGGGACAGCTAGGGGATCATTGGCTGCCCCTCCTCCTCAACCCCCAAGACCTGGAACAGCCAGAGGATCATCAGCTGCCCCTGCTCCTTGGCCCCAGGACGTAGGATGGTAGTGTAACATTGGCTGACCCTTCTCCTCATAGATCACCCCCCACCCCTGCAAAGGACTGCTGCAGCCCATGGACAATCAGCAACCTCTTCCACCACCTGCAGAACCTTACTGGGCTGATGGGATCCTCAGTAACACTTTACCCACGCAGAGGACCGCAGCAGGCTTGCAACAGTGTGATGAGTTTTCCCCTTAAATAGAGGACCTTAGTGGGTAAACAGGAGGAGTAGCAAACTTCCCCTCCTCCCAACTGTAGGAACTTGGCAAGCCTGGCAAGAGTGTGGGTGAGTCCTTTCTCCATACAGAGAACCCCTGTGGGTTGACAAGAGTGTCAATAAGGCCTCCCCCAACTCAGAGGAATTCAAAAGGACTTACAAGACATAGTAGATCCCAGCTGAAGCAAACACTATAGCCAGGTAGATGTAGTGGCCTAGAACAGCCTGCATCAGCCATAGTAACAGTAGGAACTAAGGGTTGATACTCCTAGGCTAGTCAGCCTAAGAAGAACATAGGACCAACCCAATAGGCAGTGCAGGAAGAATTCAGGTGACTGACGCTCACCTTCATTGTGGAGCCCAGCAATTGCACAAACATCAGCCACACAGTAGAACACTAAGATATGCACTATGGATGGCTGAGACTACTGAGATTGAAAAACCAAATATCAACCCAAGAGGTGAAAATGACAAAATGGGAAAGCAAAATGCAATCTCAAACATCCAGTCCAGCAGGAATAAGTACAGGAGACATAGACATAGGGGACATTAAAAGTCATATACCTGAAATTTCTTAAAAGACAGTAAGTGAAATTTTTTTAAAAAATGTAAATCCATGAGGCTGTAGAGGAAGACAGGCTAGAAATAATCTCTCACATAAAGAAAGAAATGGCATCCCTAATAAAAGAGTTGCTCAACATAGCTAAAGAAGACATAGATAAAGAAGTACAGGAGCACGGGGAAATGATGGAAAACTTGAATGAACAATATAAAAAAGATATACAATGCATGAAACAAATTCGAGATATTTAAGAAATACAAAATTATATTGAAAGCTGGCAAAACCATTTGAATGAAGCTGAGGATAGAATTTCCGACCTTGAGGACGGGATCTCAGCTAGTGATCATGAAAGGAAAGAACTTTTAAAAATAAGAAAACAGCATGAAATGACAATTCAGCAGCTTCGAGATGATGAAGAGAGAAACAATGTAAGACAAATAGGAATCAATGTAGATGCAGGGGTCAATGCAAATGACATAGGAAAACTATTCACAGAAGTAATAGCAGAAAATTTCCCAAACATGGGAATAGAATCTGATATACAGATATGTGAGGCATATAGAATGCCAAACAGTCATAGCCTAAATAAATCTACACTCAGGCACATAATAATTAAGATCTCAGAAATTCAGCATACAAACAGAATGCTAGAAGCTGTTAGAGAAAATACACAACTCACTTATCAAGGAAAGCCTATTAGAATCACGGCAGACTTCTCAGCTCAAATGCTCAAGTCAAAACCAGTTTGAACTGAGGTGTTTCAAGCCCTGAAAGAAAACAACTTTCAACCCAGACTGATGTACCCTGAAAAAGTTTCTTTGAATTTTGGAGAAATAAGATACTTCAATGACAACAACTGAAGAAATTCATGTCCACCAAACCAACCCTAGAAAGAATACTGAAAGACATACTAAAGATAGACAAAAATGACTACAATTTCAGGAACAGCAACAAAAAGAAACTACCAGACAGGGCAAGCAATTAAACAAGGGGGGAAAAGAGAAAACCAACAAACGGAAAATAACATGACAAAGTTGAGCCACTACGTATCAGTTATATCTATCAATGTAAATAGCCTCAATTCACCTATTAAAAGAAATAGGTTGGCAGAATAGACCAAGAAACAAGATCCAACAATATTCTGTATACAAGAAACATATCTGACTCAAAAGGAAACTCAAAGTCTAAAAGTCAAAGGATGGAAAACAATATTCCATGTGACAGTAACCCAGAAAAAAGTAGAGGTAGCTTTTTTTTTGCAGTCAGTGTAAACTTCCAACCAAAAATTATCAAAAGAGATAAAGAAAGTCACTACATACTTGTTAGGAGAAAAGTTCAAGAGATAGAGCTAACAATCATATATATATATATACCAAATACAGGAGCATGCAACTATATCAGACAAATACTAATAGACATGAAAAACCAAATAGCAGTAACACAACAATAACGGGGGACCGTAATACTCCATTGTCACTTAGCGATACATAAACTAGACAAAAAGTCAGCAAACAAATAACAGAACTGAAACAATCCCATGAAAATATGGACTTAGGTGACATTTACAAAGTGTTCCACCCAAAAACATCAGAGTACACATCTTTCTGAGCTTGAGACTTCTCTAAAATAGACCATATATTAGCCTACAGAACATGCTTAAGTAAATGCAAAAGGATTGAAATTATCCCATGCATATCATCTGATCATAGTGCCCTGAAATTGAAATTTAATGGCACAAGAAAGTGCAAAAACTACATAAACACATGGAAATTAAATAACAACCTCTTGAACAACCAATGGGTCACAGGTAAAATTAAAGAAGAAATTAAACAATACCTAAAATTCAATGAAAATGCAGATACAGCATACCAAAACTTGTGGGATAAAATAAAAGCTGCTCTAAGAGGAAAATATATAGCAATAAATTGTCACATCAAGAAAACAGAACGAGCACAAATAAACAACATAATGCTATCCCTCAAGCTTCTAGAAAAAGAAGAGCAAGTCAAACCCAAAGCTCATAGAAGAGAGGGAATTATAAAGAACAAAGCAGAAATGAATGCAATTGAGAGTAAGAAAACAATATAAAGAATTAATGAATCAAAGAGCTGCTTATTTGAGAAAATAAACAAAATTGATAAACCTCTAGCCCACCTTATCAAGAAAAAGAAAGTAAAAACTCAAATTCATACCTTAAGGAATGAAAAGGGAGAAATTACTACAGATCTTGTGGAAATTCAGAAGATCATGAATACCTACCTTCAAAATCTTTACTCACATAGTTCAGAAAACACAGGAAATGGACAAATTCCTAGAAATGTATGAATTACCAAAGCTGAATCAAGAAGATATAACTCTTTTGAATAGCCCAATATCAGCTATTGAAAATGACAGCATGATTAAAAACTTACCAACAGGGAAAAGCCCAGGTCCTGATGGATTTAGAGCTGAATTCTATAAGAAATTTAGAGAAGATTTAATGCCGGTACTACTCAAACTCTTCAATGCAATTGAAAGGGAAGCAATCCTCCCTAATTCTTTCCTGCAGGCAAGTATTATTCTAATACCAAAACCAAACAAAGACTCAACCAAAAAATAGAACTATACAATATTCTCCCTAATGAACATCAATGCAAAGGTTCTTAATTAAATACTGGCCTGGCAAATAGAATGCAACAAATTATCAAGAATATTATACATCATGACCAAGTGGGATTTATCCAAGGAATTCAGGGATGGTTTAACATATGCAAATCAATTAATGTAATGCACCACATCAACAGAGCCAAAGACAAAAATCACATGCTCATCTCAATAGACACAGAAAAAGCCTGTGATAAATTTCAACACTTGTTCATGATAAAAATCTTACAAAAACTTGGAATAGATTGTATCTACCTCAATCTGACAAAAGCCATCTATGACAAACCAGCCACCAACATTATACTAAATAGAGAAAAACTGGAAGTTTTCAGTCTAAAATCTGGAACAAGAAAAGGATGTCCACTATCAACACTGCTTTTTAATACAGTTCTGGAAACGTTAGCCAGAGCAATCAGACAAGAGAGAGAAATATAATGAATAAGGATAGGAAAAGAAGTTAAATTATCACTATTTGCAGATGACATGATACTCTACATAGAAGGCCCTAAAATCTCCATTAAATGGCTACTAGAGTTAATAAACAAATTTAGCAGTGTAGCTGGGTACAAGGTCAACACTCAAAAATCGATAACATTCCTGTACATAAGCAACAAACTCACTGAGAGACAAAGTATGGAAATAACACTTTTCACAGTAGCATCCCCAAAAATAAAATACTTAGAAATCAACCAAACAAAGAATATAAATGACCTATATGCTGAAAACTATAATACTCTAACAAAGGAGATTGAAGAGGATGTTAGAAAATGCAAAGATATGCCACAATATTGGAAGAACCAATATTGTGAAACTGTTATACAGATTTAATGCAATCCTAATTAAAATACCTTTAACATACCTTACAGATCTAGAGAAAACACTCCTAAAATTCATCTGGAACCAGAAGAGACCTAGAATAGCAAAGGCAACAAAAGTAAGGCAGAAGGTATCTCAATCCCTGACTTGAAATTATACTACAAAACTACAGTGATAAAATCAGCATGGTACTGGCAAAAAAATAGACCTGAGGATCAATGGAACAGATTAGAAGATGCAAATACAGCTACAAAGACACTCGGCCACCTTATATTTGACAAAGGAGTTAAACATGTTCACTGCAAGAAAGATAGCCTCTTTAACAAATGGTGCTGGAAAAATTGGCTTTTCACATGCTGAAGAATGAAATTAGACCCATGTCTATCACCATGCTCTAAGCTAAAGTCAAAGTGGGTCAAAGATCTACATATTAAAATAGAAACACTAAATTTACTGGAACACAAAGAAGATAAAAATATTGAAGGCATAGTTGTAGGCAAAGAGTTCATGAACAAAATGCAAACTGTACGGGAAGTACTTCAAAGAATCAACTGGAATCCCATTTTACTAAAAAGCTTTTGCACTTCAAAAGAAATCACCAATAAAGTGAACAGAAAGCCCACAAAATGGGAAAGAATTTTAGTCAACTGTTACCCAGACAAAGGACTTAAATCCAGAGCATATAAAGAATTGAAAAACATCAGGCCTCCCAAATTTAAAGACCCAATCCAAAAATTGGCATCTGAGATGGACACGAACTTCTCAGATGAAGAAATACAAATAGCAAATAATTACATGAAGAAATGCTCAACACCACTGGTCATTTGAGAAATGCAAATTAAAACAACATTGAGATTCCATCTCACTCCAGAAAGAATGGCTGCCATCAAGAAATCAACCAATAACAAACGGTGGTGGGGCTGTGGGGAAAAAGGTACACTTCTGCACTGTTGGTGGGAGTGTAGACTGGTGCAACCACTGTGGAAATCAATATGAAGATTCCTCAAAAAACTAGGGTTGGAAATCCCTTTCAATCCAGCTATTCTTGTTCTGGGTATTTTCCCAGAAAAATTGAAAGTGTCATGTCACAGTGATACATGTGCACCCATGTTTATAGCAGCACAATTTGTAATAGCTTATCTTGGAAAGAACCAAAATGTCCATCATCTGCAGAATGCATGAAAAAGATGTTTTATTTTTATACAGTGGAATATTACTCAGCTATAAAAAAGGATGATCTTGAGGCTTTTATAGTTAAATGGATGCAACTTGAGGCTATAATTACAAGTGAAATATATCAGCTGGGCGTTGTGGTGCACGCCTTTAATCCCAGCACTCGGGAGGCTGAGGTAGGAGGAGCGTTGTGAGTTCGAGGCTGGCTTGGGCTACAACACGAGCGTAAGACTGGCCTAAGCTACATAGTGCGACCCTGCCTCAAAAACTAGGGCCGGAAGTTTGGCTTAGCGGCTTAAGTGCCTGCCATGGCAGGTGCAAGGTTGTGAGTTCAATCCCTGGTGCCACAAAAAATAAATAAATAAATAAAGTGAAATAAATCTGACTCACATTTGTAAATATCACATTGTCTCCCTCATATAAAAATAAATAATGATAAAATTACTTATTAAATTATTAAAATACAAAATATTGTATAAAATTATGTATTAAAAAATTGAAAGAGTTGTAAGATCCAAAAAATTACAATAGATATTGTACTAATGAAAGGCAAAGAAAGTGCTCAAAATTAAAGAACAACTGGGATAGGGGAAAGGAGAAATGGAAGAAAGTAAAAGATTGTATTTATGCAGGTGTATATATATAATTGTATATATGTATAAGTGTGCAAGATAGATAACCATACTACTAATTCTGTTAGTTCTTCAAAAAGAGTAGTTTATGCAGTCATTATTTGATTATCTGATCTTTTTTTATGCCTAGATTTTACAACTTGAACAACTACCTCTAAGGTAACAATATTCAATATGTTATCTAGTGTTGATTTCTTACTGTTTAGTTTTTTGAAATTCTGTATTATTTCTACCTATTTTTGTTTTCATTTTTAAAGTAAAATTAAAAAAGTGAAAGAAAGAAGTTCAGATAAAATAATTAATGATGATTCATGAAGTAATAAAATCTAAATTTATTTTTAATGCACATTTCTCGACCAGACAATAAAAGAAAAATCAATTAGCATAATTAATGTCCTCTATTTTTCATAGCAAAATTACAATTATATTGACAAGTATACTTATGTTCAGTAGAATGCTTGATATTAAAAAGCTTCACAATACCAAATGTTGATAAGGATGTGGAACAAATTGAATTTGCTCATATTGCTAGAGGAGTATACATTAGAATGGCCACTTATGAAAGCAGCTTAGAATCTTTTTGAAAAAGAAAAGCGTACCTAATTTATAGTCCAGAAACTCCAGCCCAGTGTGGCAAAATAAAGACATACATTCACAAAAACTCCTCAATAAAAATGTCTATATTTTTATTATGCCTCTGAATGGAAATAATAAAAGCAAGACAGATGCTATCAAGAGATGATGAACTACTTATTTACTATTTATATAATGGAATAATTTTCAGAGATATAAATGAAGTTTTGATATAGGTATCTTGAATTTATTTAAAAATTATCATATTGTTTAAAAAAAGACAGATGACCAAAAATTCATTGGGTATGATGCAAATCAAATGAACTCCTGAAACTGGCAATGCTTCAAGAAATCAGTTAAGTGGTTCCCTGGTGGAGGATGGAGCTATTGAGAAAGGAGCACTGAAAAGCATTCTGAAAATAAGAAAATATATTGAAATAGGTGTTGGTGACATGGGGGCACACATTTTCAAATCTCATTTAACTGTATGCTGAAAATATATGTACTTTATTGAAGTTTATCTCAATTAAGCACACTCTGAAGTACCTAACATTTGTATTGAGTACCAACGTGCCAAGCCATTATGCTAAGCACTTCTATGAATCATCCCACTTATTTCTTAGTGCAATCCTATGGGTGCTCTTTCTCATTATATATCAACAACATGTTGTCACTGGATTAAAAAAAAAAGACAGATAACAAAAACTTTCTAGGTTAGTAAATTCATCCCAGGTATTCCTAGACCAGAGCAAGTACAGTTCAGATATTTACTGTTACCAATACTTCCAGCAGTCTCCTACTTGCTGTTTCCAAAAGTTTGTCATTTCTAAAGGATGTTTAGAAAGTATTATATATTAAGAGATTTTTAACTGAGTGATGAGGAAAGATATTACAAGTCTTAATGGTGACTGGAGCCTGCAAACAGCATCCTTGAACAGTGAGGAAGTCTGTCATGAGCATCAAGAGGAGAAAGCTGCTCAATATGAGGCTGATGAGACAGCACCTAGAATACTGTAAACAGTTCTCGGCATTGCCACATGAGAGAGCTGTCAAGAAATTGGAAGAGGTTCAAAGAACATCAGGGAGCATGATTAAAAGACTAGCAGGATTGATTTATGAGAAAGGATTAAAAGAAGTAAGTATCACCTACATAGATGGAGCATAACTAACGAGGAACATATTAACAGCACAAATATTTGAAAGACAATCTCACAGAAGGAGTACACTTGTTACTATTGTCTCAGAGATTTTAAACAAAAATTAGAAGATGAAATACAGAAGTTAATATGTTGCCCAATTATCAGGAACATATCCTGACAATGAAGTCAGTTAGACTTTGAAGAACCTCCCTCAAAGACAAGTAGAAATCCAGTTGTCCAAAACACTGAAAATCAATTGTGACACAGAATACTAACTCCCTAAATATTCTTAAGTCTAGAAACAGAACAATGGTATTTCATGGAGTAAATACCCCAATCTCTTCAATTATATTAGATATAATAATGGTAAAGGGATTCACTCCTCTTCAAGTTTTTTTATGAGCTTATGCTTAATATAGTAATTTTTGTGGGAGAGGTTCCATTTCCTTTATAGATTGTGGGTCCTGGGGCTCAGTAAAATTTTGCACACCTATGATATGTTAAAGTACAAGGTCAAGAGTATATTCCACTGTATAGAACTTCTGAGATTTTATCATTTCCATGGCTAAGTAGACATGAGCAAGTCCTGTTTTGACCATTTTGGATGTTTAGTCAATACATTTTTGTAACAGAGATGTTAGGGTGAGTAAGTGTCTGGCTTGTAGAAAGGAATATTCAACTGAAAATCTTGGATACTACCAGGATTTTATGACAGAAAATGTTTCTATATGATTTATTGCCTTCAAATTTTTGAGAATATGTGCTATTCTATATGCTGCTGCCCTGTTGCATTGCAAGGTGTCACAAAATTAAACTCTGCTTTGTCTCATTAATTTATTCACTTGTTTATTTAACAACTGTACATTAAGTGTTAAATATGCATTGGATTTGTACTGAAAATACAGTAGTAAAGAGATCAAAATCCCTGACCTCAAGGAGCCCATAATATTCTAGTTAAGAAAAAGATCACAAAGAAATGTAGATTTAAGAAAATGACAGATAACAATAGGAACAATTAACAAATATAAAACAGAATGAACATGTGAACTAAGGTGGGAGTTATGATTAGCCAAGTTCAGATCTGAAGTTCTGGAAAAGCTTTATTCTAGAAAAGTAATACTTGAACACTCAGCCAACAAAGTGAGACCAGCCATAGCTTAGGGAGATAAAAGAGAGAGGGCAGTTTCCAGAATGAGAAGAGTTGTTGTGTTTGAGAAATAATAACTGAGAGTTCACTGAGGTTGAGTGGAATGAGAGAGTACTAAGTGTTGAAATACATGAAGGCAAGAATCAGATTCCAAAGGATAGTTTCATGATTAAGTTCTTCTTCCTCTGACTAAAGTCAGAAGCTCTGGCTTGAACACAGATGCAACATCATCTCTCTAAAATAATTCTCCTGGGCACTATATTGAATGAATATAGGTAAGAATGAAAGCATAAAGACCAATTAATGAGCACTGTCACAGTCAATGTAAGAAACAGTAGTATAACGAAGGGTGGCCTCAGTAAAGGCAAGAGGAAATGAGCAGATTCTGATGGCATAAACAACAACCAACGTGTTGAAGTATGAGATGAAGACATGTATCCTTCCTTCTATAATACAGCACATTCCATAGCAACTACCTTGTCTTCATTTCCAGATCACAAATTCCTTAAAAACAATTATTACTCAACATGTTTCCATGTATTTGTGCTGTAAATCTCTTGAAACAATGCTGGTGTTCTTTTATTACTATGTCACCAGAGACCTTGCTTACGTTGCTTTATAAAACATATATTAGTTTCTTTGTTTGCATTTTTAAGGTGTCTAGGTAGATCGTTAGTTAAGTAAACCACTTTCAATTTAATGTTAGAAACTTTTAAGTTGGCTTGATTACAATATATTCAATAAGAGTCGCTGTTCAGAATTAAGTCTGCCTGGAATCGAACCTCAACCCTAATTTGTTTCTGTCTGAACTTTTGACTAAATTTCTAGGCTTCCTATTTATTCACTAACAAAAATGAGAAATTCTCCTAAATTTTATACAAGTTCAGTAAATGGGGTGCAAACAGAGTTGAGCAAAATTTTGAGCTTCAACCTACTCTAGTTTATTCTGAGTTTTTCTATTTTTATAAGTTCATATATTGTTTATCCATGTAAGATTGCATTAGAGAAAGTGTTTGGAAGTATAAGTGAATGAGAAGACCATGGATGAAATATTATCTATGGTGTTCTAATGTGATGCCTTCTGGGGCATTACAAAGCTTGTGGAACACCGTGATGATCCAGGCGTGGTTCTGAGTGCATCAGATAGCACCAAACAAAACAGGCAGAGGTTCTGCCCCACACAGGGCTGAGTCGTGAGATAGCGTTGTGATGTGGAGGTTAATGGATCTCTAGAAGGTAATGAGACGATAGTATTAAGTGAAATAAATCATGCATGCCAGCTTAAATATCTTATGATTTCTCTTCTATTAGAAAACCAATATATAAACAAGATTTAGAGTAAAATAAAAGACAATGGGTAACAGGAAGATAAGCAAAAGACAAGAAGAAACAAAAGTGAATGACAAAGAAATAAAGATCTGTCATATATGTGTATCAACACCTCACAGTAAATGTAATCATTATATACTGCAGCAATGCACTATTAAAATAAAATAAAAAAGCCACTGACTGTTCCACAGCATATACCATATTTAAGCCCATGTGTATGTTTGGTTTGTTGGAAAGTATATGATGTTTTCATCATTTTTTGAAAACAAAAGAAAACAAATGGAATTCTATTGAAATATATCTAATCATATATTTTTTTATTTTAAAGAAAAAAAAAAAAAGAATAATGGTACAAATTTCCAAAACAAAATTGTAGGAGACTAACAATGCTTATGCATTGTGCATTGCTATCTTCAAAGCAGTTACTCATATTACAAAATGTAAGTGTGAAAACCTGATCACACAAAATAGGCCCAGACCTTTCTTTTCAATAAGTCAATAGCAATTAGTAGTATATCTTCACTATTTTTTGTATTTATTTATTTATTTGTTTATTTTCCCTTTCTTCTTTTCTCCTTTCTCCCATTCCAGTTTTTCTTTCCTTTTGAAAAGTTTCTTTCCTTTTTTCAGTATCTGTTTCACATTTTGGATCTTATTTATTTTTTCATCTTCTTGCACTAGGGAGACAATACAATGTTTACACTTGCGAGTCTGATTTATTTGACTTAACAGTATGTTTTCAAGTTGCATCCATTTCCATATAAATGTCTCAAGTTTATCATTACTTATTGATAAGTAGTACTCCATTGTATTAAAATACCACATATTTTTTGTCTATTCCTCAATTGATGGGCATTTGAGTTGTTTCCAAGATTTAGCTATTACAAATTGTGCTGCTATAAATATGAGAGCAAATTTATCGCTGTGACATTATGCTTTTAATTCTTCTAGGAAAATACCCAGAAGAAGAATACCTGGGTTGAATGGGACCTCTAATCCTAGTTTTTGGTGGAAACTTCAAACATATTTCCATAGTGGCTGCACCAGTCTACATTCCCACTAAGAGTGGAGAATAGTTCCTTTTTCCCCGTAGTCCCTCTATCGTTTGTTATTTCGATTTCTTTTCTTTTGTTTTTTTCCAGCACAGGGGATTGAACTCACAACTTCATGCCTGCCAGACAGGCACGTAAACCACTGAGCCAAACTCTTGGCCCTAGTTTTTTGAGGAAGGGTTGCACTACGTAGCTAGGGCCTGCCTTGCCCTCCCGCTCCCATTGTAGCCCAAGCCGGCCTCAAACTGACAACGCTCCGCCTACCTCAGCCTCCCGAGTGCTGGGATTAAGGGCATGCGCCACCACCCCTGGCTATTTTGATTTCTTGATGATACTATTCTTACTGGAGTGAGATGGAATCTTAGCATTGTTTTAATTTTCATCTCTCAAATCACCGATGATGTTGGATATTTTTTCAGATCTTTATTTGTTATTTTATTTGCATTTCTCCATCTGAGAAGTGTATTTTCATCTCAACTTCCCATTTTTGGATTGGGTCTTTGAATTTGGGGGCCTGATACTTTTCTATACGCTATAAAAAGAAGTCCTTCGTCTGAGGGACAGTGGGTTAAATTTTTTCCCACTTTCTGGGTTGTCTTTTTACACTCTTGGTGGTTTCTTTTTTTTATGTGAAATACATTTTTAGTAAAATAAGATCCCAGATTTTGATTCTTTGAAGTATTTTTCGTGCTGTTTGAGTTTTGTTCATGAAGACTCTGCCTACCACTATGACTTCAAGATTGTCGCCCACTTTCTCTTGCAGTAGATTCAGTGTTTCTGTTTTAATATTTAGATGTTTGATACATTGTGACTTTAGTTTAGTGAACGGTAATAGTCATAGGTATAATATCCAGCACTACTTATGAAAGAGGCTGTCTTTCTTTCAGTAAACATATTTAGCTCCTTTGTCAAAGATAAGGTGACTGACTGTCTTGGTAGCTGTGTCTGAATCTTCTAGTCTGTTCTACTGATTCTAAGGTCTGTTTTTGTTTATTTGTTTATTTGTTTTGTTTTGTTTGCCAGTAACATGCTGATTTTATTATGGTAGCTTTGTAGTTCTAATTTCAAGTCAGGGATTGTGATGCCTCTTGCTTTGCCTTTGTTGCCAAGAATTGGCTTTGTCTAATATCTCTCTTCGGCTTCCAGATGAATATTTGGAGAGATTTCTCTAGTTCTGTGAAGTATGCTAACAGTTTTTTGATCGGGACTGCATTAAATCTGCGTAAAAATTTTGGCATAGTGGCCACTTTCACCATGTTGGTTCTTCCTATCCAAAAACAAGGGCTATCTTTCCATTTTCTGATATCCTTTTAGATCTCCTTTATTAGAATACTGCAATTTTGAATACATATAGTCTCTCTCTCTCTCTCTCTCTATATATATATATATATATATATCAATCTAATAAAGGAAATTATATATATAATTTCCTTTATTAGATTGATTCCTAAGTATTTCATTTTTTGGATGTTATTGTGAAGGGTGTGGTTTCCCTAATTTCTCTCTCAGTGAGTTTGTTGTTTGTGTACTGGAACACTAATAATTTTTGAGTCTTGAGTTTTTATTCAGCTATGTTACTGTATTTCATTATTAACTCTAGATGTCTTTTGGTGGCGTTTTGAGGTATTCTATGTAGAGTATAATGTCATCTGCAAATGATGATAGTATAACTTCTGCCTTTACTATTCATGTCTTATTTCTCCCTCTCTCTCTCTCTCTCTCTCTCTCTCTCTCTCTCTCTCTCTCTCTCTCTCTCTCTTTCTCTTGTCTAGTTGCTGTGGATAATGCATCCAGAAGTATATTGAGTAGGATTGGTGATATTGGACATCCTAGTCTTGTTCCTGATTTTAGAGGGAAGCCTATCAACTTTTGTCCACTTAGTAGGATGTTTTCTGTTGGTTTTTCACAGAAGGCATTTTACAGATCCAGGTAAACACAATCTATTCCATTTTTTATAGCGTTTTTATCGTTAATGAGTGCTGGAGTTCATCAAAATCTTTTTCTACATCTATTGAGATGATCATGTGATTTTTGTTTCCGGCTCTGTTGATATGATATATTAAATCTATTCATTTGCTTACTTTGAACATCCCTTGCATTCTTGGGTTGAATCCCACTTTGCTATGTACAATTTTTTTTATGATTTACTGCATTCTATTTGTTAATATATTACTGAGGATTGTTTAATCTAAATTCATTATGGAGATTGACCTGTAGTTCTCTGTTTTGGTTGGGTCTTTCCCTCATTTTAGTATCAGGGCAACACTTCCCCTAGGAATGAATAAATCTTCTTTAAACATCTTGTAAAATTCAGCATCAGGACTTGTGTTTTTCTTTGTTGGTAAGGTTTTATTCACATTTTCAATCTTATTAACTGACTTTGGGTTATTCAGAATTATTTTATCTTTTTGATACAGCTTTGGCAATTTATGCACATCTAGGAATCTGTTCATTTTTTTTATGTTTTTCATCCTGTGAGAGTAAAGTGTTTCGAAGTAGGTGTTGATGGTCTTCTGAATATTCACAGGATTTCTAGTGATTTCACCTTTTTATTTCCTCAGTGCATGAATTTGTGTCTTTTCTGTCCTTTTATTAACAAGGTTTGCTAAGGATTTGTCAATTTTATTTATTGTTTTAAAGAACCAACTCTTTGATTCATTAATTATTGGTATTGTTTTCTTGTTCTCCATTGTATTAATTTCTGCTCTTATCTTTATAAATTCTTCCCTTTTATGGGCTTTGAATTTCTCTTGCTCTTTTTCTAGAAGTTTGATGCATATAATTAGGCATATAATTATTTTTGCTCATTCTGTTTTTCTGATGTGAGAATTCACCACTATAAATTTTCCTTTTAGGACTTCCTTCATTGTGTTCCAAAGGTTCTACTATGTTGTATATACATTATTTAGTTGCAGACATTCTTTAATCTCTTCCTTTATTTCATCTGTGATCCACTGGTTATTTAAAAGGGTGTTAATTTCCATGGTCTTATGGTGTTTTTCATGTTTGTTTTTTTCCATTAATTTCCAATTCTAGTGCATTATGTTCAACCAATATGTATGGGATAATTTAAATTCCTTTGCATTTACTTAAACATTTCCTGTGGGATGGTACATGGTCTATTTTAGAGAACATCCCATATGCAGCCTAGATGAATGTGTATTCTGATGATGTTTGGTGGAACACTCTGAAAACATCAATCAAGTTCATTTGTTCACAGGTTTGATTCAGTTCTGATATTTGCTTGTTGATTTTTTTGTCTAGTTGATTTATTTGTTTGTGACAATGGGGTATTAACGTCTCCTGTTACAATTGTGCTATTGCTTAGCTGGTTATTCAGGTCTATTAAAAATTGTCTTATATAGTTTAGTGCTCCTGAATTTGGAGCATATATATTTATGATTGTTATATCTTACTCTTGAAGATTTCCCCTGACAAGTGTGTAGTGACTTCTTTATCTCTTTTGGTCATATTTCGTTTGAAGTTCACATAGTCGTCAAAGGGAATAGATACCCCTGCTTTTTTCTGGGTGTCTGTTGCACAAAATACTGTTTTCCTTCCTTTCCTTTCCAGCCGACAAATTTCTTTTTTAGCTAAATGTGGTTTTTCTTTACAGCATATTGTTGGATCTTGTTTCTTGATTCATTCTGCAGTCTGTTTCCTTGGATTGGTGAATTGAGGCCATTTACATTGATCATTATAACTGATATGTATTGGCTTATTTTTGACATGGTATTTTCCTGCTGTTAGTTTCCTGCTTTTTTGCTCTGTTTGTTGTACTGTCTGGTGGTTTCTTTTTGTTGTTGCTCTTGGAATTGTGGTCATTTTTATTTCTGTCTAAAATATGTTTCAATACTTTTTTAAGGGTTGCATTGATGGTCATGAATTTCTTCAGCTGTTATTTGTCATGAAAGTATTTTATTTCTTATTTCTCCATTGATTTTGAAAGATAACGTTGCTGGGTACATCAATCTGGGTTTGGTTTTTTTTTTCCTTTCAGGACTCAAAATACTTCACTGTAAATTCTTCTTGACTTGAAGGTTTGTTTCGAGAAGTTAGCAGTGATTCTGATGGACTATCCTTTATAGGTGATCTGTTTCTTTTGTGTAACAGCTTTTAGTATTCTATTTTTGTGCTGAATGTCTGGGATCCTGATTATTATGTCTTGGAGTAGTTTTGCTTTGGTCATGGCTGTTTAGAGTTTTATATGACTTGTTTATTTGTATGTCAATTTCTTTATCCATGCTTGGGAAGTTTTCTGCTATTATTTCTGTGAAGAGTATTTTTTTTTTTTTTGGCACCAGGGATTGAACTCACAACCTTGCACCTGCCAGGGCAGGTGCTTAAGCCACTGAGCCAAACTCCCTGCCTTAGTTTTTTGAGGCAGGGTCACACTGTGTAGCTCAGGTCGGCCTTGCACTCGTGTTGTAGCCCAAGCCAGCCTCGAACTCACAATGCTCCTCCTACCTCAGCCTCCCGTGTGATGGGATTAAAGGCGTGCGCCACCACCCCCGGCGGTAAAGAGTATTTTTATGGCATTTGTGCTGTCTCCAGCTTTCTCATTGACCCCAATCAAATTTATATTATTCTTTTTTGCTGTATCTTGTAGTCAATGGATTATTTTTTTATGGTCTCTTACTATTTTTAAGATATCTTACTTTTCATGTTTACTAACCACAATTCTATCTTCAATATCTGAAATTCTATCCTCGCCTTCATTCAATCTGTTGCATAAACTTTTAATGGAGTTTTTAGTCTCCTGAATTTCTGTTTAATCTGTTTCATGCATTCCATTTCTTTCCTGTGTTGTGCATTTTTTTGTTTCCATCATTTTTGTAAGCTCAACTCTTCTGTTATCCGTGCCTTCTCTAATGTCTTTGACTTTAAGCATCATTTCTTTTTGTACCTGCTAGATTTTTTTCTCGGTAGCCTTTTCCACTTGTTTCTTTCACTTCTGTTGTTATTATTTCATAATGTTCCAGTGTCTGACTTCCAATTTCATTTATCTCACTGAGTTCTGGGCTTATTCTGGGTGGACTAGGGATTCATTTTTCTTCTTCATCGTGTCATTTTGTATTTTATCTTTTCTTTCATATTTTGTTTTCTATTTTTATGGTATATAGCTTTATCGCTAGCATTGTGGCTTCCCTAGGAGATGTTTGTTCTTCAGGAATGTCCTCTAGATGTAATTGGTTCCTTACAGAAACTACCTGTTCCAAGAACCTACCTTCCCAATTTGTAAAGGATAAAAATTATTATATGGCTCAGGTCCCAATTCTTTTCAACTGGACTGTGGTGATGATTAAGACTCCATAAAATCACAGCATTATCATACAAGGGAGAAAAAGTGATTATAACATGTATGACATTCTAGCTAAAGTAGTACATTTAGTAATAATGATAGTTTCAAGTACAGCTTAATTACCGAAAAACTATAGTAATCATTAGCTTGCTACTTCTGTCCACAGTTGCAAACTCTAAGGTTTTATAACAGTATCAAACATATACTGTACACTTATATGCAGTGACTTTTCCTTAGTGGGGTGAATTTGCCCTTCTTTGGGGAAGTGGAGGAGGTTAGATGGGTAGTGGACATGCTGAAGTGATGACTGAGGTTATATATAGTAGAGTCAAGGCTGGAGGTCAAAGGATGATCTCCATAGTTTTGGGAAACTGGAGGATTCAGAGGGAAAGAATGAAATAGAATACAAAGGAGTAATCAGAAAGAGCAGAGACAATGATTGCTCATTTGAAAGTTTTAATTAAGGAAGTAGTTGAGGAAAAAGAGAAGGAAGATCAACAGACAAAAACAAAATAGAAAGGTAAGAAACCTAAATAGTGAATAAAAGAAAGAAGAAAGAGTAAAAGAAGGAAAAAGAAAAGAGAAGAAAGAAAGAAAAAGGAGACAAATGAAAGAGAGTAGAGAAAAAAATACAAAAATCACCACAGAATACAAAACAAAACAAGATAATATCCAACTAAACAGGAAAGGGATACCCAATCAGACAAAAAAGGGAGAATAAAACTAGTAAAATATCCCTGGTGTTTACAGTTCTGTGATAGTGTCCATGTTACATCCCAGAGATGTGCTGAGTATGAAGTTGGTCTCAGCTTCTGGATGTGGGGGCCGGGACTGGTCTTCTGTTGGTGGAGGTCTCCAGAGTCCAATTTCTGGCTCCTCACTGCTACTTCAGACTCTTCCATGTTGCTGGTCTCACTGATTACTCCACCTTCCGAAGGCATGTGTGCACCCAGGCCTAGGACCTGGCTGTTGTCCTGCGTGTTGGTTTTCTAGTCAGGTCACTTGCCAAAGGTGTGTGTCATTATACTCTTCTCCCAGGCCCCACTGTCCCAGGACAGTGGAGGGAGCACAGAGAGCAGACTCGTACTCTTCTCCCTTAATCATGTTCTTAAGATAAGTTTTGATATTGAAAAATAAAGAATCAGTAGATTTAATGCCTGAAATCTCTTCCGACTTTCCACTCCTATATTTCTGTTGTATCATAAGTATCTTCCTAAGATAGAGGGTTTACTGATTAAGTGAAAAAAGTGTACTGGTACTTCCTAAGTGTACTGTATAAAAATGGATTGCCTTAAAAATAGTTTTAAGTGCTAGCAAAAGGGACAGGGCATAATCACCTGCCTGGCAAGCGTGAGGTCATGAGTTCGATCCCTGGTACAAAAAAAAAAAAAAATTAAGTGCAAACAAATTACACTATAGGTGAATACAGATATATGAAACTATCCTACATTATCTAAATCTGCATATGCAAATTGATAAAAATAAAGGAGAATTTGAGTTATAATAGAAAATACACATCCATGTGTACACATAATATTAATTTTCTTTTAACAGATATGTCTATTTACAGATCATTTACTAGAATGAGGAGTTTGCCTCTATAAAGAATCTACTCACACAGTTAAAATTGTTCAGGCCTGCTGCTCATTGGAAATCAAACTGAAATAAAGATAAACCATTTCTACTTTTTTAATGGAAGTCAGTAGGACATAGGATTCCATTTTTATGTAATTTTGATTTGTAGACAAGGTTTTCATTTTCCTTTTTATTACAGAAAGACCTGAGATCTATTCCTACTTCTGTCACAAATTAGTTTTGTGTCTTAAAAAAAAGAAACTCATTCTAATCCTTAGTTTCTTCATCTATAAAATGAAAATTAAAGATCTAACATACTGAGTGTTTTTGTGTTTTCCAAAATCACTTTTCTTATACCTGGCATATAAGTGCAACACAATTATTCTTAAAGAAAAATAAACTAAGAAAAAGGGATCTGAAAGTCATGTTGGTGGCAAGAACTCAAGTAATTAAAAGGATAAAAGACACAAATAACTCCTTCGGGTGTCAATACTAAGTACATGTATGATTTTGGGAAATACATTGATAATGTCTGATCCTAGTTTGCTCATATGTAAGATTAGCCTCATTGAGATATGGAAAATATATGAAATATAGTTTGTCCTTGAGAAAATACCTATAATCTTATCCATCTCATTATGACGGCTGAAACAGTCTAGGCTCTGCTATTCTCTAACTACTCTTTACCAATCTTCAGGGTTCAAGAACAAACCTAGTAATTTCTGCATTATCAGGTGGATGCCTACTACAGAGTAAATTTCAGCTAATAAAATTCAGAACAAATACTTGAAAGGTATAAGTACTTCTGAAGTCAAAATTTTGTTCTTCATTCCCCTCCCCCCCCCTTTTTTGCTCCTTCAACTCTCAGCTCACATTAAAAAAAATAAATCCTAAAGAAAAAGTAAACACAAAAAGCCCCACTGAATAAATAGTGAATGTACCTGAATTATGTTAAAATATATTAGGAATAATGAATGTGTATTGCCTTTTTCATGAAAGTTGCCAGAGCTATTTTGGGCTTTAATTCAACTCCAACCTCCCTCTGAGACATAAAGATTTTTAAAATGCAGTTTTACAAGGGAAAGAAATTTGGTTTTATATAGCATACTTCATACTCTGGGTTTTCAAAAGAACATCATAAAACAACACGTTAGATCCTTGCCTTGTAGGCGGCAGCTCGATTCCAGAAACTCTGTGAGTTCAGTCATGCACCATGCAGAGCTCTGATCAGTTGGCTTTATTTTACAAGTTTGCAACGGGGTGTTCTGCTGATGGTGAAGCTGCACCGATGGCTCAGAAAGGGCAGTCAATTCACAGGAGGTGCTCAGGGTGAGAAGTGGAGTTTTGAGATTAAATCAGCTAGAGACTACAGAAAAAAAATTGTGGATGAGGAGAAATGGAAAATATGCTAAAAGCAACAAAGTGAACTGACTCAGCTTTGAGATTTCTGCTGCTGCTCCAGCTTCAGCTACAAGGATGAGCCAGAATTCATCAAATTCAGCTGTTTTATGGCATTTCCTGTTTCTAAGTGAGACAAATTTGTAATGTACAGTTAACTATCAGTGAACAGTCATGGCATACTTGCCTTGTTTCCAAACATTCCGTCAGGGCTATTTCACACAGAAGTTTACCATCTTGTTCCTCTTGTTGCTCACCTGTGATGAATTCTACAATTTTATTCCTCATTCAAGGTCTTCTACCTCCTGAAATATCTTACTGGTTCTTTGAATGATTTCTTACTGCTAAAGTCAAAAAACCCAAATCCATTACGCTAATCATACAACTTTCCAACAATGTGCATTGTGTTATTCAAAAATCTTATGGAGAAGGTATTACTAGTCTCATTTTATGAATGGGAGATCAAATAATATATTTTAAAAGAAATGAAACAAAAATAGCTGGGCGTGGTGGCGCATGCCTTTAATCCCAGCACTGGGGAGGCTGAGGTAGGAGGAGCGTTGTGAGTTCGAGGCTGGCTTGGGCTACAACTCGAATGCAAGACTGGCCTGAGCTACATAGTGTGACCCAAACTCAAAAATCCAGGGCTGGGAGTTTGGCTCAGTGGCTTAAGCGCCTGCCCCAGCAGGCGCTAGGTTGTGAGTTCAATCCCCGGTGGAAAAAAAAAAAAAATAAACAAACTCCCTGCTACACGCCCTTGATCGTTTATTTCCACATTACTCTCCTTACTACATTGCTTTTTTATTCATCATCTAAATGTCAATGTTTTAAAACAGAGTTGTTTTTTGTTTGTTGTTGTTTTGTTTTGGTTTACTGGGAAATAAACCTAGGGACTTCATACTCAGCTATGTTCCCAGTCCTTTTTATTTGTTTATTTTTATATTAATTGTAAGATATTGTTTCCCTAATTTGGGCAGGCTGGGCTCAAACTTGTGATTATCCTGTCTCAGACTCCCAAAGACATTCTTACACTACAAAAAAAAAAAAAAAAAAAAAAATCACAAATTATAGTAATTTGCTTGGTTTCATTTAACACAATGTTAAAATATTTATTTTACTATAGGCATATCCTCCTCATTGTCTTCTTCTCCATCCTTCTCTTTCTTCCTTTCTTTGCCTAAATTTTTTTTATCTCCTTGTTCTTGGTCATCTTTTAGCAATAGAGAAATTGACTTTACCCCTGAGGCTCAAATAATTATTTTGCAAATATAAATTGAAAATCACTGGGGCAGAGTATCATGGGTTTTGAGTCTTTTATCTTTTTTGGGTAGGAGCTCTGTGGATTGAACATATTACACCCAACTTATGTTTTAGTTTGTATTTTGCAGCAGCGTCCTGCTAAGTCACTAAATTTCCCAGAGTAAGTTCAAACTTGCTGTATTCTTGCCTCAGCCTCTCAGAGTACTGAAATTAGAGATGTGTTCCACTGCACCTAGCTTTTTATGAGTCATTTAGATGCTGTCTAAAGTAGATATCCTAGAATTGTGAGGGATCACAAAACCAGACAGAAGGTACTTCATAGCTCAGAGGTCCAGTTGTGTGGCAGCTCTGCTCTGAAGTATTTATCACATTCTTGGGAGTTTAAAAGTTTGATGGTGACTTTTATCTGATAGTTGAGAGACTCCAGACAATTTTTAGAACAGCTGAGCTGAAGGATGGGGGTGCCAGTAACGCACAGCCTTGGTACCTGGATCAAACACTGGACTGTTTTATTCCACCACTGAAAACAGTCATAGAACTGTGTGCATTTCCCATCCCAAGCAAAACTGAAGAAATCACAAGTGACTTCTCAACACTGGCTCACAGTTCCTGAAATGGTGAGGATGAAAAATCGTTGCTCTGAGTAGCAACAAAATGAAATATTTCTGAACACCTTTTCCTGACAGGTTTAAAAAAGCAAACGAAGCAAAGGAAGATGAGTTGTTGGCTGTGAAAGTCACAGATGAATGTACTGAAGGCAGTTATTTTAGTGGTATTGGTGATAAAAATTAAATGGGGCCCTTATGGGAATGCACATTTCCTCAGAAAGTATTGGGACAAATGTGAGTTTCTAAAGGCTTTCTCAGAGGCTGAGGAGAGATAGCCAAGAATACAAACTTAACAGAGTTGGAAAGGGGGAAGACAGAGGAAAGAAAAGACACACTTTGTAAAAACATTCAGGAACATTTGGGGAAGATTGTAGAATACTTAGATTTGGCAAAGCAGAGAGAGACAAAGGGATAGAGACATGAAATATCAAAGGAAGAAGGAGGAAATAAAAAGGAAGAAGGATAGAGAAGTAAAAAAGAAACAACACAGGGTGGAGAGGAGGTAGGAAACAGAAGAAACAAGGACTGAGTGTGAACTACTGCTAATAAAAGTGACACGGTTTAAAAACCTGCAAAGATTCAGGGGTAAAACTGATCTGAGCTGGTCATTTACCTCTGTTTTTTGTTAGTTATAAGCCTTAGACAAATTTTAAAAATTCTTGGAGCACTTATTTCTCATTTTTAAACTGCTAATTGGAATCTATTTCACAGAGTTTAATTATTCAATACATGAAGGGTTTAGCATCACCCTTGATATTGTGCTGATATTCAATCATGGTTACCTCCTTAAAAAATGCAGTAGCATAAATGCCTAGATAAAAAGAAGAGAAAATCATAGTGAGTTCTATGTATATGTTAGTTTGTTATTATTTCTCATGGTAGTATCAGATATAGTTCGTTTTAAGACTTATACTTCTAAACATGTTCCCATAGAATGTTAATTTTGCTAGCAGCACATAAAAAGAAAAGTACATTAATTACATTACTTTTACCCACATGTATACAACGATATCAACCACAGCAGGAAAAACAGTCAAGTCTTATTAGCCATGGACAAGATTTTCTGTATGATGAGTAGGTGTTTCATCCCTCTGAGTTGGCAGAGTTGTTGAGATTTGCTTTTTTATCATATGAACATTGTCTCTAGATGCAAGAGGGCTGAGTGTACTGCTTGGCCACGGTAGTCCCTGAGGCTCCCAAGTGGGTAGCAGGTCTGTTCAAGGATGGAGACAGATTATGTGCCTGTTTTCTACCTTACAGAGAGAATCATCTCCCCTGCAGCAAAAGGAAAAACTCTATAGCCTAACAAGCTGAGAGCATAGAGTTCAGGGGAAAGTTCTCAGGGAAGAAAGGCAAATCTGGACAAAACAAACAAAAATTAAAATGTACCCTGAGTCATCAAAACATCCACATAGCAAAGAAATGTGCTCAGTTTTATTTCAGAAAGCTTTTTCAGAACTTACTTAACACCAGGAGATTTTAACACTAGAATCCCTCATGGTGCTGTATGTGATCCATGTACATGTGGGGGTTAGGGCTAAAGGGAGAGACACAGAAACCTCAAGAGCAGGCTGACTGTAATGATCAGAGAGTTTACATAGTCCCACTTCAAATTAAGGGGAACTAAAAGTCAAAGAAATGAAAAAAGGCCACGTTACTAAGGAACGGCAGACCAATTCTCCAAAATCTCTGTTTAGTTTTGGTCTCATACCCTGCAGATTCCCAAGGTTCAAAGTTGTTATTCCTAAATCTCTAACCAATTAAGCCCTAAAGGACTGGTATATTGAGATTGGATTTCTAAAAAAGAAACAATAGATAAAATATATTTTAGTCACTTGCTTAGGATTTGATTGTTCTATACACTAAAGAACGTATGAACAGTAAACCCAGAAAAATATTCTTCCCATCTACCAAGTCCTTCAGCTGAAAAGCTTTTAATGCCTAGGAGACAAGTTGCTAGCAAATCACTAATGTGCTTTGGCATATGGATTTAGTGATGAGCAAGTGATAAGTGGTAGGATGTGACTGAACTCACTATTCAAACCACCTCCTTCTTGCACATATAAATAATTCTATATCTTGGCTTCTTAATTTTGTAGTGAGTTTTGATCATAAATCTTTAAATAGATACCTTCCAAGATCAGCCAATAAAAGGCAATTAGATGTTTCATTTGAAGCCAAAGTGTAGCTATTTTGTAGGATCTGGCTCCTGAGCAGGCGACATTTTGAGATGTAAGATTAAGATAACAATGAAATAATCTTTACATGCTCAATTAGTTCATCTGATGCCTTACTCGGCTTCTCGTACCTTAAACCATTCTTTACTTTGATAACTAACACAGCTCTTAGAGATACATGTTCACTCACATGCAGGGATCTGAGTCCAAAGGAATTTTAATTCAGTCATTTGCAAGACTAAATCCACAGTCAATTTTACCAGAGTCTAGTTTAAATGTGTCGCAATTTTAGTAATGGACTTGGTCCTCTATTGTTGCAATTGTATAGTTACCTTATAAATCCTAAATTGGATAATGTCATGTCACTTTGAAATATGATGGTGACCTTGGAATCAGACATGGATTTGATTATCATACTAATACTTACTAGCATTGACATTTATTTTAGACTCATTAAAACAGTGTTGCTTGTACTTAGCCTGGAGAAATTCAAAATATGTATTTCATTTGAAACATTTTGGTATTCTAGATGAGTTTAAAGCAAGAGAGTTACTCATTTAAGTATTATCCTAGTCTTTCATAATTGAGTATTTATTTATTCTTGTACTACATCTGGTCACCATTATCATACTCTACCTAATATTTGATACACCTGGCAACCAATCCCACTTTAATCTCACAGGTGTCAAATGGTCGTAGACTGTAAAAGTTGGTTTATTTACTCTTATAGTTGCTGAAATTTGCCTTTAGCTTCCTTCCAGTGGGATTAGTCTGGGTGTGCTGATAACAATGAATATGTCTACTTTTAAAGACTTAAACCCTTCCAATCTGGTCTCTTTATCAAGTATTTGGCTCCAATTCATGATTTTGAGTTGTTACTACCCAAACCCTATGCCATGAAAACCTAGAAATTGGTTTCCTACTAAAACACACAACAAGATTTAAAATGGCTCCAATATCTGTGATCTTTTTTTTCACAAAATCCTTAGCATTGAAACTCACCTTTACAATTCATCTTTATGTCCAATGGGAATTGGGGTCAGGTATTAGGTAAATCACTTAAGTAAACTGTGAAATAAGTAGTAAACAAGGAAAATGCATGAACTTCACTGTGTATGAAAATGTGAATTAGATATCATAGCATTTAAATTTTTCTAAATTATTTCACAAATATTTTAGTGACTCATCTGAGCATAGCTCCCTGATGGTTACTGAGGGGAGAAATAAAAATGAATTTTGTTTGGGTGAGGTGGTCTATGTCTGTAACTCCAGCACTTGGGAGAGTGAGAGAGGGGTTGCTATGAGTTCTTGGCCAGCCTGGGCTTCTTAGTGAAACCATATCTCAAAACAAACAAAACAAAACAAACAAAAAGAAAATGAATCTTACATCAGTAAAAGCTTTGTTGAGGAAGACAATGGTGAAACAGACAGAAAAGCAAATTCATAAAATAGGAAAAATGAAGAAAACCTAAGGTGTAAAAGTAACTAATTTCAAGATTGCAATTTTAAGAATTTTCATTTTATGGAAAAATGCTGCTTTAAAAAACAATCTGAAGCCAGGTATGGTGGCACATATCTTTAATTCCAGCACTTGGGAGGCTGAGACAAGAGGATTGTTGTGAGTTCAAGACCATCCTGGGCTACAAAGTGAGTTCAAGGCCCACCTGAACTGCATAATGAGACCCTGTCTCAAAAAATAGACCCAGGGACTTAGCTCAGTGGCCTAAGCTCCTGCCTGGCAGGCACTAGGTTATGAGTTTGATCCTCAGTACCAAAAAAAATAAATAAATAAATGCAATCTGAGTGGTGTGGTGAATGACAACAAAATATCCCATAACAATAACATTTGAAGTGTGCTAAACTGTAACTTACAATTATTAATTTCTTTCAGGTTAAATATAGGAGAATGAGTCAAGATTTTGATCCAGATGCCTATGATGAAAATTCTAAATGTACATAGATTGTTGAGGATCTCATACCATTAAAACACCAATCTCAAAAAGAAAATGATATACAATTTATACTGTAGTAGGAAGATGAGTTGTAGAAAAATGGAAACGAATCAGTCAATCTCTAGAAAGCCTTTAGTCTAACAAAGAAAATTTAAAAACCAATTTAAGTGTAACTGTATATGGAGGAAAGATAGTTGTAAAAAATACACTGGCTGCAGAGCAAAGGAAGCATGTATGGGCACACATGGTAACAACTAGGAAAGTACATGTATCTACTAGAAATTAAAGAATCAATTGCAGTCTTTTGAAGATAGAACAGGGGTCAGTTTTAAGGATAAAGAAAAATTCAGCATAGATAATAATAGACATGATAAAGCTAATTTACAAAAGGCTCTACTGTTTCCAGAGTCTTATTAAAGCTATCTTAAGCTGACTTTTAAGTTGATGACATTGAAAGCCATCAAAAATATTTTACATGTTAATAATAAAAATTATCTCATAAATATTGGAGGACAGACAGTAGGTTTTTAAAAGAAACCAAATATATTTTAAATATGAACTGTTCTTCTGAAATATATTCATACTTAAGATGGAGACATTACATTATCAACTGTTTTTGGTGTGCTTTGAGAAAAATAATCATTGGAATGTTGGATGAGATCATTGTACTACACAGGTCAATAACCCTCTACTCTTGGAAAAACCAGTCCCTTAATTATTTCTAAGGCAAGTTCTGAATCATTTCAACTGAGGCTGTGACCACTGATCCACTGAAAATAACTCATTTATTCACATGCTTCAAGTCACATTGAGCAATATCTGAAGATGAGTCTGAAATTCAGGAGTAACTATTCTAAGAATGAAAGTTCTAAAAGAACGATTGACTTTCATTCTCATCACCCTCTGTCTTAGTAACTTTCTCATTGCCGAGACAAGATACCCAACATCAAAAGTTAAAAGGGGAAAGGGTTTTTCAGCTCATAATTTGTAGACATTTACAACCATGATCATCTGGCTCCAAAGCAGGGTGGCACATGGCAGAGGGGAATAGTGCACTATGGCAGAAGACAGCAAAGGCAATATGGGAGAGAGTAGAGACAAACTTCTTTCTGTCCCTTACATTGTATGGAAATTATCTACACTAGGACAGATGTGGAACTCATTCCCTTAATCCCAGTATTGGGCCATGAGTCAATCACAAACTCTAGATTCAGCCATCTCTGAAAAACCTACCCTCCATGACTACATGAGGCTTTGGTTGGATATCTAGACAAAACCCATAACATTTTGTGTTAGTCCATCCTTAAGTGTTGACAAAGTCTCAACAGTTTCAGCACTGCTGAAAAGTCCAAGTACCAAGTTGTCCCTGAGATTTAAGGCAAACTGTTAGCTGTGAATTCCTGTATAAATAAAAAGAAACTTAGACACTTTCAACAGTCAGTGGCACAAGAAAGATATTCCATTTGAAAAGTTGCAAACACAAGGATACAAAGGAATGAGACTAAAGCAACTCCAATACCCAGAGAGGCAAACATTAAATCCTGTAGTTCCATGTAAGGCATCCTTGGTGATCTGTGGCAAGATGTGAACTCCGAAGGGCTTGTGTATCCTTGCATCTACAGCACTTCCAGTGGTTGAAACGTTTATGACTTGTCTCTTAGGCCTTCTTTGCTTTCTCCTTGCAATTTTCCTTAGATGATTCAAGTTCTTGGATTCTCCAAATTTCTGGGGTTTCCACTGCATCATTAGCTTCACAGTCACAGCTTTACACACGGTCCTCTCAGGGCACACTGCCTGGCCCCCCAGGCCTTTATCTGAAATTTGGGTTTAAGATTTCATTACCCCACAACTCTTGCATTCTACGTGTACCTAAAACCAGCACTACGTGAATGATGCCAAGGTTAGCCACCAACTGGAGCAATATCTATGCTTCCTTCCTTCTTGGCTGTAGGGATTGAGTGCCTGTATTGCTGAGAACATTGAATCCAGTTCTGAGGTACAAATGGTCTAAACTGCCACCATTTTGGAACATGATGTGGCCTCCACCATTCTGGAGCATAGTGCTTGGGGACTTTCTTCTCAAATCAAAGTCTTAAGTTTTGCAATTTTATGGATGCAAAGGGTGGAGTCCTGCTATTTTTGGTGATGCCCTTAGGCCATATTTTCTATTCTCCTGTTCTTTCTCAGCAACCAATTCCATATTTAAGCTTGAGTGTCTTAATTACTTCACTTAACATTACTGCAAGGTCTATTCCTTTTCCAACGTAAGTAACATTTACTTCATTCACACATTTACTTAAATCTAATGTTCTTTTTTATACTTATCTTGACCACCATATTTTAAATAGTATTTCTTATTCTTCTCAGCTTTTTAAATCATTATGTTGTCTACTCTATTCAGCATTTTAAATATTCTTATTTTTTATTAAGTGCTTCTTCAAGGAAATGTAGATTTCATGAAGGCAAAACTTCACTTTTTTGTATTGATTTGTTTCTACTGTAAAACTTAGGAAGACATGTAGCAAGAATTTAATAAATTTTTATTGAATTAATAAATGTTCAATCAGCTTTAAAGTTACCAGTACAGAAGTACCTCAGCTCATGGACTTAAGTTGTACCATGATTTGGGGAAAGATGACTGCATTCATATTTACACAGGGAAGATGGCTGTGATGCTGTTCATCACAGAATGAGTAGTTTGAGAACACAAACATAATTTTGCCAAATGCTTCTACTTCTGAACCTAGTTGTTCTTGAATGACAGTGTTTTTGAACCAAAGTATTATTGTATATGATTTTCCAAGGACAGAAAAGTGGTAATAATAAGAATAACTTGTGACGGTTATTTACTTTTTACAAATAAGGAAGGTAAATTTTGAGCAGTAAACTGACTTGTGTGTAACAGAAACAAGGGTTTCTTAATGGTTTAGATGACCATTTTCCCTGTTGCATTCATAAAACCAAGTCAAATATCTGGCTTGTTGCATGTGGTCAGTAAGTTTTTTTGAGTGAATGCATTTAGTGTTCTTTTCTCTGAACCATAGTGCCAGCCTTAACACATCCTGTAATGAAACTCTGGGAAGTCAATGGACAGAACAGGTTATTTCCAAAGTTTATTCAACTGTAAGATTCTATTGGGTGTATATTCTAAATATATAGCTAGCTGGTATAAATATGCTTTCCTTTCTTATATTCATTTCCTCACTATTTTATAGAACTATTTTTATGTAAGTATTTTGCAATCATTGTATAAACCCTCTCCTACCAATAAAAATATACAAAAATCTTGCATTTTTATATGAAATAACTTCTGAGTGAAATCTGACAGCTATATGTCTATAGTTATGTGGGGCAGATTCTTGATCATACAGATACAAGCTGGAGCAGCAGCATGACTGGTTTTGGTACAGCAGTGTTCATAGGTGTGGAAGTGACTGTCAAAGAGATTTATGTTGGCTTGTATTCATAAAGAATATTTTATTTTCTAAAATCCATTTTAACAAATCCCTTCCCTCTAGTTTTTTATAAATGTAAAACTAAGCACCATATTTATTCTTTTACTTATTTTTTCATATCAGACAACTTTCTGTGATAATATTTAGGATGTCAGGCACAACAATGTCCTCATAAATTTTACAGCCCAATTTAGAGCAAACATTAATAAAATGATTACAGAAGCATAAAACTAATTACACTGTGGTAAGTACACTGAATTAAAATTTCAACTTGCCATGATAATGCATTATTAGTCTGGGGTTAAGTTGGTCATGAAAAAGCCACAATCGAACTAGGATATGAAAGATAAAGTACATTATCATTAGCATGTTTTTTGGAGAAGGAAGGGAAGGAAGAGTCTTCCAAGAAGAAGAAGAAAAAATAATCTTGAAAAGATTCTTCAGTTGGCTGGTGAGAAGGTAAAATTTTGGTGCATTAAGTAATGGAGAGATCGATTTTGCTGGGGTAGAAAACAAAGAGAAGACATGACTTTCAATATAAGGACTAGGTATTTAGTATTTAAGAACAATAATGAGATTCTGCAATGGGAAAGACTGAGTCCCCCAAATATCAATTATGCACCTCTGTTGAAATATATCTTCAAACACAAATTGCCTTAGCAGCATGAGTTTTAGTGGCAAAGACTGAAAAAGATGGCTCTTTCTAGTAGTACTGTAGTGAAGATTGAAGGTTTTTTATACTGATATACATCTCCTACCTTCTGTTTGTTTATTTGGAGACAGTGTCTCCTAAGTTTACAAGACTGTGCTCTTACCTGTGGTTCTCCTGCTTAAGTTTCCCAGAATTCTGGGATTTCAGGCATGAACTACTATGCCCAGCTTAAAAACTGTCATTGAATTCTAACTTATCAAATTAAATTGTTTCATATATCATGACTCCATGACTTTGTATCTATTAGCAATGGCATCATATATGCATGTTATCTTAACTGCAATTTCTTTGCCTTGTATGTAATCTCATCTGAAACAGATATTGTTTTCCAGAAAGATCTCGATATTTGAGGTTTTTTGTTTTAAAGAATGAGTTCAATCTTAGCTCAGTTTTAGTTTTCAACTGTGGTTCCAGGTGAATCTTGATTTGCCTGAACCAGTTTCTCTTTCCTGGGCCCTATTAGTCTTCCCTGGGTCTGCTCTCTAGATGAAATACAGTTGATAGTTTCAATTTCATAAGAGCTCATATTAGAAGCTATTTCTCTTTTAAATAATAAGAGAATTCTAGACAGAGATGGTCAGACAGCAAAGTTTCATAAAGCTGTGAACGCTATGCTAGTATCGGAATTGATTCAAGTGTTTAATTATTTGTTGAGAGAAGGTTGTCTGGTGTCTTCACATGAGAAGAGGATTTTATTGATTTTATTATTCAGGGAAGGCAATAATTTTGATATATAAAAAATAAGGACCAATTTTTCTGTTAAGCAATAATGACAAAATGTTTGTCAAAATACTGCTAGCAATTGAGAAAATGGAAGGACCAGAGAGTCCCTCTTCCTTATTTCACATCATCAATCTTGTGGTCTTCAAACCTGCAGGGAATGTCACAATAAAGTAGGTTTCATTCAAGATGTTTTTGAAGTTGAGAAAAAGATCCACAAACTTCTTTTGTTTTTATGTCAGTGTCAAGCTGATGTCTTTGAGTGTGTGCACTGTAATAACAAATCCAGCTACTTCAGTCAATAACCTATGATTTTAAGGAATCCTGTGGTAATTTTTCATAAGAAGATCATGGCCATCTGACGTCAAAATAATTAGGTCAGAGAGTATAAATATATAATATTGTGAGTGAACAAAACCAGACTGAATTTAAAGGGATATTAGAAATAGGTAAAATATGAAATAACATACAAACACTGAAACTATCAAGAGCAGCACTATATAGATAAAAAACATCCAATGAGTTTAATATAGAACAATTAAGTTTTAGATCTCTTCCTATTCTGAACCACGAATCTACATTTGAGAAAAGTGCCATAACTTTTGGACTTTAACTTCTCCTTTTGTTATATACTTCCTAGACATATGATCTTATAAAGAATCATTGGAAAATTACTGTAGGCCTTGGGAGATATGTATGAATATGTCTAGAGAGAGAATAGAAAAAGGAAAGAGAAGAAACATGTATTTCATTTGAATGTGCGTATTTCCCAGGAATGAAAGCAGTTGTAGAAAAAGGAAATGAAAAGGATGATTATGAAGTTTTTATACTCTAAACAAGTTGGAAATGGACCCTTTTTACATTGTTGGCCTGAAAAACTAGTACAACCACTATAAAATTCAGTAGAAATTAGAAATTTAAATGGACCCAGCTATTATCTTTATAGGTATCTTCCCTAAATGTTATAGACATTATATTACAGTGACACATGAGTACCCATGTTTATAGCAACACAACTCATAATAGTTATCTTGGAAAGAGCCTGTGTGTCCATAAACAGATGAATGAGTACAGACAGAATAGTATTTTTGGACACTGGAGTATTACTCTGTTGGAAGCCACTGAAGCTGGAAATTGAACACAGGTGCAGGGCTGGAGCATAGCTGGGGCATGGATGACCTGAGAACAAAGAGATCCCTCAAAGGGCAAGATAAGGCCACAGTTGAGAACACCTGGCTCCAACCCCAATTAACAAGATAGAGAGGGCAGCAGCAGGCGTCTCACTCCTGGTGTCTATTTCCTACCACAAATTTTACGTGGAGATAAGACAATTTTCTTAAATTAGCATAGAATACTGCTTGAAGAAGTCATTGAGGTGACTCTCCAGGTCTTGCTCAAATCCCACCCTTTCCACAGTATCCCATCTCTTTTTATTTATTTATTTTTTTTTGAAGGCCTAATAAATATGGGCCACCCAGAGAAGCTTTTTGTCTCAGGCACCAGAGTCTGGAACTCTGCTAGAGGGTTTTGATCCTTCTGGAGCCCTAAAATCATACAACTTGTCTCATTTATTTAAGCCTTCACCATACAATCATTTGGGAGACTGGGGATCTTGGCCAGGTCCCTAATATTACTCTGCTATGAAAATGTATAAGCTTGAATCATTTTTTGGAAAATAAATGGTTAAAGGAAATAACAGAGTGAAGCTGCTTACTTCATGGTGTCCAGGAAATAGAGCAGGAAAACATTGCCAAAACAGAGGGAGCCAGAGAGAAGGTATAGCTCTTAAGGGCACAAATCAATGACTTAGTCCAACATGCTCAGAAATGGGCTTCACTAATCACCCCAGGCAGTTCCCAAATCAAGCAACTGACGATTAAACTTACCCATCACAACTTTACACTTGCCACTTCAATACCTAAATGAATGTCCTTAAATTACACACAAAGACAGTTGAAACCTTATAATCTTGATTAGTGTGATATAACTATCCTATGTACAATTGAAAATGCAGTAACTCCTTACCCAAAGTCTCAAAAGTTCCAGAACTGCTTAAAAGTCCAAGTCCAAAATCTCTTCTGGACTCACTCTTACACCAAAACTACTGTAATAAGCAAAAAATCAAATAACATATTCCCAATATACAAGGGTGCAGGATAACTAACCATCACTATCACAAAAAGTAGTAATAGAGGAAGAGGAAACAATAGGATCAAAGCAAGACTAAGCCCAGAAAGGCAAACCTTAAATCCTATAGCTGTATGTCCAGGATCCAAGACAGAATCTGGTGAGATACTAGTTCCATAGGAAGTGGAAAACTTTACCCCTGTAGCCCTCTTGCTGCCGTCCATATGGCCAGTATCATAGGCATGGTGCACTCCTTGTCAGTGACTTTCCTAGGCAAACATCCCCACGTCTGGTATCTTCAGTTTCCTTGAGTCTGTATATCCACACACTTCTCAGGGGCTCATTGCCTGGCTACACAGGTCTTCCTTCAAAATCTGGAAGCATTTTCATCCCATAACTCATGCCCAAACAATCAGCACCACATAGATGGCACCAAAGTGCCATCAACCTGAGCAATACCTAGGATCTTTTGGACTAACAGCCACTGGGAACCTGATGGAGCATGTTGAAATAAATCCAAGGCAACAAAAGCCCTATAAGGCTTTTCACGTGCAGGGGGCCCAAGTGCTCTCAAGTGGAAAGTTGATAAGACACATTTACATGCTTCAGCCAGAGATAAGAGAGATCTTGCTAATTCCTGAGATGCTCTCAAAGTATCTTTCTTGTTTACCCATTTCAGACTGTTGGTTCCTTTTTGATGGTGCTAATCTCTTTGGTAATCCTACCTCTGGTCCCCAAATTCACATATGTTTTTTGAAGCTAAAATTTAATTTTTCTGTCATTTTGTTTTTGTTTTTACTGCCATTTTTTCTATAAATTGAAATAAAAGCATCTAACTGTACCCATACCACACCCCAAAATTTGACTGACGTAAAATTTCCTTCTATATGGGGTGACATGTAGACAAATTTTTTCTTTGTAAAATTATAATATGTAAGATCAACATTCCAATATCTGATAAAGTCCTTGTCCCTTACCTGGGTTTTACAATCTGCATTCCCGTCAGTATTTTTACTGGACTCCAACCAGAATTAAACATTATGCTCTGATTATCATATTCCAGAGCTTCTCTGGCTTGTGTATACAAAATGTTACAGACTCCTCAAGTGAAGTAGTTCCAAAGACTTCTGAACCAGATGGTCATATATAGTAACAGCAATGATCCTACTTCTGTCGTACCAGTCATTTGTATTAATCAGCTTTTCCACTGCTGGGATAAAATTCACAACATACACATCTTAAAGGCAGAGATATTTGTTTAGATTCATGGATTCAGGAATCTCAGTCAATAGTTGTATATCTCCATAGAAAAAGAAATCATGTCAGAAGGCGTGGTGGAATAACATTGTTCAGTTCGTTGAGGCTGTGAATAAATGCAGGAGAATAGTGTAAAAAATAAAGGGACAGGGATCAAATATTGACCCCAAATTCATGTTTTCAGGATCCACACAGACACCTAGAATCATGCTTCACTATTTCCACAGGGGACTCCCAGGCAATCAAGTTGACAAATAAGCTCAACTGTCACAAAACTTAATATGCACAAGAACTAAGATTATGGCAGAGCTCCCATGCCAGTGCCCATGACATAAAATAAATCCCTAGATTTTTCAGAACAAAGCAAGAACTACCTCCAAAGTATTTTGATCCCTCTTGTTGGTCTGAACTTAATGAGTCTTATAGATAAGCAGCTCTTTCAGTAATAGAATCAATAGGTCTTCAGTGAAAGATACATGAAATCAATCCAAAAATAATAGAGATGGTAGAAAAGCCCTTGGAAAACTTTATCTTTTGCTGTTCAGGTTGATTTCTTAAGTAATTTTCCACGAGCTAACCTTCTTGGGAACTTTACAGGAAAGAAATATTAGAGTGATCAACAAAGGAGATGCAGTAATAATTTTTTTAAAAAATTTACTATTTTAAACAGTAGAAAAATAAGAAATTAAAGTAAAACAGAATTTCACAACAGGCCAACAGGAGAGTAACAATAATCAACAAATTGCTTATTGTTATATTCACAGCAGTTTTTTAGGGTATAAGATATAGACATGAAACATTGTCCAGAAAATTATTAGCACAAAACTTTCCCCTCAATGAATCAAGAGAAACCAGCTATATGACCATCTTTTTTTTGTTATGACTGCTCTATTGTCTAAAAAAAAATTGCATTAAAAATGAAATCTGAAAATGACCCTGTGAAAACTACTTTTCACTCAAAATTCTTTTTCTTTAACTATCTTAACTAATTTTTATATACATAGATTGATTTTCTTTCAGTTCATCACACAAGTGCAACAATGCGATGGTTACAAATGTGTGACTTATTTAGTTCACTGAGAAGCATATTTTCATTTAAGAGTGAAAATGTCTGGTTTATCTTCCTTTACAGCTGAGTAGTATTTCATTACATAGAAATATCACATCTTTTTGTCCTTTCCTTGGTTGGGGGGCATTTAGGTTATTTTCAAGATCTAGCTATTATGAACTGTGTAGCTACAAACATAAGTGCACATATATTGCAGTGGTAAGATGTTTTTATTTCTTTTGGGAAGATACCCAGAAGGGGAATAGCTGGGTCAAATGGGACTTCCAATCCTAGATTTTTGAAGAATCTTCACATTGACTTCCACAGTGGTTGCACCAGCCTGCATTCCCACCAACAGAGGAGAAGGGTTCCTTTTTGTCCACAGTCCCTCCAGCATTTGTTATTGGTTGACTTTTTTTTTTTTTTTTTTTTTTGGCACCGGGGATTGAATTCACAACCTCACGCCTACCAGGTAGGCACTTAAGCCGCTGAGCCCAGCCCCCAGCCTGAGGCAGGGTCACACTGTGTAGCTAGGGCCAGCCTTGCACTCGCGGTGTAGCCCAAGCCAGCCTCGAACTCACAATGCTCCACCTACCTCAGCCTCCTGAGTGCTGGGATTAAAGGAGTGTGCCACCATGCACGACTCTTGGTTGACTTCTTAATGCTAGCCATTCTTCCTGGAGTGAGGTAGAATCTCAGTGTTATTTTCATTTTAGATGCAGTAATAAATGGAGGGCATAGATAATGATATTCAATGAGTATGTGGCATTGGGCTTACAAGGAAAGTGAGAGAAACATTTCTTAATTTGAAAACAGGGCTGGATAGCATTTATAGATGGGTATAATTCACTGGTGTTGGAAGATATCTTTATCTTTACTGGAAAATCAGTCTCATTAAGGTGCTTGTGATTATGTTGTACTTTAAGACACCTGATGATCACTGCTCTTCTTCTTTCTGAGTAAATCTAGTGCGGCCTTACTCCAGGTCACATTTGTACCTTGAGCTCCTTCAAACTATCACTGAACTAAAAAGTTAACCTAATGTGTCATTTTCATTGATATGTGTAATGATAAATGCAAAGGAGTTTGTCCACTGACAACTGGATGAAAGATGTTCCTTTCCATGTGAAATACGGGATTGAATCATTCCAGAAATGTCTTTTTGTACATTCATCTCATAAAAGCAGACCCCAAAGTTTCACTTACATAATTTAAGTAAAATGAAACTTTTATTCACACAATTTAAGTATTGTGCCTTATTTAAGAATGTGTCTCCCTTATTTGTTCTCCAGTTCACTATATGCTATGATGTCTTCAATTGTGTTGTCTCATACACCACCTGAGACTGTCAGTCTTTCATCAGTTGAGACTAGGCAAGTGTGCATGTATATGACTTTAGTCAGCTCTTCAGGATTTCAGATGATTTCCCTAGGCTCTAAGAATTAGAATGAATTTATTTCTTGGTCTTCACCTCCCTCCAATTTGCCTAGAATTCACCATGGTTAGCACTGATACATTACAGGAGAAAGGCATTTGGCCCTGTTCACTCACTATTCCAAGTGGGGAAAGAGTTCAAGAATTGAAAAAACAATCTTCTCATTATCACTGGACATTGATATGACACCAAAACTTATAGCAGGTAATAGCTTAAAGAAAGAGGGCATAGAAATAAAGAAAATCATAATCATGCAGGGAAAGTGCTTTGGGAGAATGTAAACAGCTTGAATTATTAAACTGTCAAGTTGTCGGGACAGAGACAAACTCAAGTCTGGAGCTAAATCCCTCTGTGGCCCAAGCCCAGGCAGTGCAAAGCACAGAAAGAATGGTATGGAAAAGAGATTTTAAAATTCAAATGTTTCTTGTTCCAGTTGTGAGTCTCTATTATAATCCCCCAAGAGTGAGATAGCTGGTCTGTCTCTTTCAGTCATAGGTGTATTTACTTATTCTGAGAGCAGTCCTTAGGGGGAAAAAAGACCTAAACAAGATTGGAAGCAGGCTCTGGAAGACAGGAGCAAAGCAAGATCATGGCAGTGTAGAAAGTTAAAAATAAATATGTTTTGGTTGACTTTTCTTACAGAATAAGAAAAGTGGTGTTTATTTAAATACACATGGGTTTATAACATACAGTCTGATAGTAACATTGCTCATTGCATGTTTTAGAATGCATTTTGGAAACTTTGGAAACTAAGATTGAGCCACAGTGTATAACTTATATAAAGCCTCATAGAAAGCTATTCTATAACAATACATGTATTGACAATAAGTAGCTAGTTTTATAAAGGAACAGATATCTATATTCTGATGTTACACTCTTATGGCTTGTATCTAGATGACCCTTCAAAGTCTCATAAGGTCATAAGTGGGGTTTTTTGGAGGTGGTTACATCTAGGGTGTGTGATACTGGAATCAAAAAAATGTGATGCTGGGATTGGTCCACGGTGCAATGCTATGAATAAGGCTGTCCCATCTTGGGTGTGAATGCTCCCCTCCCAAGGGTAGGTAGCAGCCTGAATAAAAGGTAAGAGAGAGAAAGAAGGTTGCTGTTTGTCACTTGTTGCTTGCTGCTTCCTACCTTGCTGCCTTCTTCTTGTCATGAACTGTTTCTCCTCTGAGATGCCCCTCTGCCATGCTATTCTGCTTTGGGGTCAGTCAACCAAGAATTGAATGCTTTATAAACTGAGAGCCAAACAGACATTTGCTCCTTTAACTCTGGGTATTGGGCATTTCGTCACAGCAACATAAAAAGTAAATAAAATACACACATTAGCATCCTCAAGGTAAAAGTCAGAGTTCTTATCACCTACACAATTCCATCACAAATATCTCCCTTCATAAAGTGTGATTCTGAAGGCATCAGAATCCACTGGAATTTCTTTATATCTGGATCATTCTTTTGAGAGTTTCTGGAAAAATTTCTCATCCAAAACAAGACAAAAGAAAGCCCCTGCAAGGGGAGAAGTCTTTTGTCTCTTTCAGAATGATACCAAAATCTTGTTTTCATGCATTGTTTAAAACTTGCAAGATTAATCATTTTGTTATCTTTTATTACTGTGTTTTTTCAATATGTGTTAGTGTTTTCAGGAGAATTTGGTACATGAATGCAATATATCTTCATAATTTTTGCATCTCTTCCCTCCTTCTCTACTTTTCCCTCCCTGATCACCCTTTTTTCATTTACAAAAAGGCTTCCTCCTGTTTCTATGATGTTGCCTTTACTTTAATTATATTTTTAGTTTATTGTATGTGAGAAACTATGCAATATTTAACTTTCTATGTCTCAAATATTGCAGCTACCCTTAGGCTTTCAAGTCTATTAATGTCCTTTCAAATTACATAATTTCATTCTTTTTAAGACTAAATAATATTCCGTTTTGCACATATACTAAATTTTCTTCTTCAATTTGTCAGGTAAAAGTCATCTATCCTATTTACAGAGCTTGACTCTTGTGAATTTCATTGCTGTAAAAAATGGGTGTGCATGTATTTCTATGGTTTGATGCCTTTATTTTGGAAATGTATCCAGAAGAGATGTAACTGGGTCAAGTGGAATTTTCATTTGAATCTTTTGAGGACTTGCCATATTTTTTGAGGACTTCTATATTATTTGTACTTACATTCCCACCAACAATGTAAAAGGTTTTATTTTTTCCCACGTTTTGCCATTATTTGTGCTTTTTGTGTTCTCCATGGTAGCCATTCTGACGGACACATGACGGAATCTCAAGATGTGCTTTTACTTGCATTCCTTAATGGCTAAACATGATTATCATTTTTGCATGTACGTATTAGCCATTAGTACTTTATCTTTGGAGAAGTGTCTAGTCCATTAAGCGTATTTGCCCATTTTTGGATTGGACCACTTTTAGGTTAATATTTTGGCATTCTTTGTATATTCTACATATTAGTTATCTACCTGCTAAGTAGCTGACAAAATATTATGATTCTTAATTGGCAAGTTGTCGTTTACTCTGTTGATTTTTTTCTTTGCTGTGGAGAAGCTTTTTAATTTAATGCAGAGTCCTTTAGTGATTCCATATGTTATTTCCTATGCAACTGCAGTTCTGTTTAGGAAAATCAATGTCTATGCCTATAACTTCAGGCACTTTATCTTCTAGAAATTTCAAAGTTCCTATTTTTAAATAGAGATCTTTGACTTTATGCAGAGAATTAGGAAGAGAAAGAAATGAAAAGTACAAAAATAGGAAAAGAAGTCAAATATCCCTTTGATATAATATCATATAAATAATATTATTTTTCACATGGAAAACCCAAGCAACCCTACCAGATGTCTTTTAGATCTGATAAATGTATCAAAATATCAGAATATAAAGTTAACCCCAAAATCAATAGCATCCTAGAGTATCAATAATGAACCTAATGAGAAACAAATTAGAAAAACAATCCTATTCATAATAGTTTAAAAATTTAAATACTTTGGAATCAATCTAACCAAGAAGCCAAAAACCTGTATTATGAAAAATACATAACTGAGAAGGAAGAAATTGAAGAGGACATTAGAAAATGAAAGGATATCATATTTTCTGGAATCACCCGAATTAATAGTGTTACAATAGTCATTTTACAAAAGTGATCTATTGATTCAATACAAATCCTATAAAAATCCCAACAACGTTTTTTGTAGAACTAGAAAAAAAGATTCTCAAATTTACATGGAACCAGAAGAGACCCAGAATAGCCAAAGCAAAGCTGAGAATCACCATACCATATTTTAAGTTATTCTACAAGCTATAGTAACAAAAACTGCATGATCTGGGGTAAAATTGATATGTAGGTAATGGAATTTAGCAGAAGACACAAAAAAAGCTCAATGGATCTATAACCATCTGATTTTTGAAAAGGGGCTGTTATGGTTTGTGCTTAAATGCCCCCCCCCCAAAAAAAACCTCATGTGGTCATGGGGGGCAAGACTTTCCAAGGTGGCTGAGTCTAGCATTTGTGATTGGTTCATTGTCTAGCGCTAGGATTGGCATGAGTGCTGCACCTACCCAGGGGCAGGTAGCCAATATACAGTGTAAGAGAGGGAAGGAAGCAGGTTTTCCTCTTTTTGGCTTTTTGCTCTTGTTGCTTGTGACTGCCATGAACAACTGCACCTCAGCCACACCACCGTTTCTTGGAGCCAGCTGAGTATGGACTGAAACCTTCAAAACCTATAAGCTAATTAAACCTTTTCTTCCTTCATTTTGAGTGTCAAGATTTTGGCTCAGCAACAAGAGAGAAGTTCCCAAAATGAGCCAAAATATATGTTGGATAAAAGACAGTCTATTTAGCAAATGTGACTGAGAAAACTGGTTTTCCACAAATGATTATTTTTAAATTTATATATATCATATATACTTGTATATATATTTGCACACATTTGCTGTACATGCAGTTCTCAGTCATCTTAGGGAGTTGGCACAGGTAGATAATATAATTTAGTTATTTTAAATAATTATTTTATAAATTTGATCATACTTCACATCTGAGTGACCTCTCTTTTCTCCCTGACCAATTTCTACACTCAAAATAAGTGAAAGAATGAACCTGTTGCTAAGATTTTTTTTTTTGGTACTGGAGATCAAATTCACAGCCTTGTACTTGCCAGGCAGGTGCTTATGCCACTGAGCTAAATCCTCAGCCCTAGTTTTTGAGACAAGGTCTCACTATGCAGTTCGGGCTGGCCTTGAACTCACTTTGTAGCCCAGGCTGGTATTGAATTTGCAACG
>RJWM01001153.1:0-134657 GCA_004363535.1 Dasyprocta punctata
TGCCAGTACTATTATTGAAAAGACTTTTTACTCCACTCTTTTACCTTTGTTTCTGTGTGAAAAATTTAGCTACACCTATGTGTATGCTTCTGTTTCATCGATCTATTTGTCTACTTTTTTGGCTATGCTAAACTTCTTGATCATTTCACGTATTCAGTAAGAGTTTTCAAAATGCAAATGTTTTATTAATTATGGTATCATTTTAAATGTTATTAGTACACTTATGCAGCATATGAAGATTACATTCATCATGGTGAGCTGATACAGTATAGAACAAAACTGAATGCTTTGTACGTTCCTTTCCCTACTATTCCTTTCTCATTTCTCTACATTTTGGTCCCCTTCCCATTTACATAAGATCTATCTTCCCATTTCCTATTATCTGTCCTTCATTTTTCTCTTTAAAGTTTTATACTTTGGGTTTCTTGTATAAGAGAAATCATACAATATCTAAGCTTGCATGCCTTATTTATTTCACTTCGCATTGTTATCTGAAGTTGCATCTGTTTTGCTACAAATGATGTAAATTTATCCTTCTTTATGGCAGAAGAGTACCGCATGGTGCATAAATACCACTTATTTCTGTTTTCATTTATCTGTGGTTGGGTGTGTAGGCCACTTCCAGGATTTAGCTGTTATGAGTTGTACAGCCATTAACATGAGCACTCATGTGTCACAATACTATTTGAAGTTGAATGATGTCAGCCTTCCAAATTTGCTACTTTCCATAAATATTCAGTTGGATATTATCTTATGTCTTCCATATAAACTTATATCAATCAATATCCACAAACTAACTGTCTGGAATTTGATTGAGATTGTGCTGACTGTATAACTCAAATTGAGAGGAATTGATATTTTGACTTTATGGTGTTTTCCTATTCATGGTCATGGACTGTCTCTCCATATAGATTTTCTTTTTTTTTTTTTTTTTTCTTTTTTTTTCATATAGATTTTCTTTGGTATTTTTCATTAGAGTTTTCCTCATATTGATGCCGTACATACTTTGTTACACTTCAGTGTTTCATTTTTTAGGGTGCTGATAAAAATACTACTGTGTTTTTGATTTCAAATTTCATTTGTTTACTGCTGGTAAACAGGGCAGTGATTGACTTTTGTGTTTTAGCCTTGCATGCAGTAATCTCGATATAATCATTCATTAGTTTCCAAGTTTCTTGTTGCCAGGCACAGAAGCCATATGTATAATCTCAACTATTCAGGAGGGTGAGGCAGGAAATTTGCAAGTTTGAGGCCAGCCTGGGAAAATTAGCCAGAGTGTTTCAGAAAATAAAAAGAACTGGGGATGTAGCTCAGTGGTGGAATACCCCTAGGTTCATTCTCCGGCACTGCAAAAACAAACACAGTGAAGTTTTTTTGTCAGTTCTTTCAAATTTTCTATGTAGATTATCATGTTGTCTGCAAACATAGAGTTTTATTTCTTTCTTCATAAATGTATAACTTTCAGTTTCTTGTCTTATTACATTTGCTAGGACTTCTGGTCAGATGTCAAAAAGGAGAAGTGAGGGGGACATCCATGCTTTGTTCCTGATCTTAGCAGGAAAGCTTCTAGTTTTTCACCATTAAGTATGATGTTAGCTGTAGTGTTTGTTTTCTAAATATTCTTGGCTACCAAGAGGAAGTTCTTCTCTATTTTTAGTTTGTTGAGAATTTTCATCATGAATGCATGTTAGATTTTTGTCAAATGCTTCCTCTGCATTTATTGATACATTCATTTAACTCTATCCATAGTTGTGATGGAAGACGTTAATTAAATTTTAAGTGGGGATCAACCTCACATACATAGGATAGCCACTGATTGTTTATGGTGTAATTCTTTTTATACCTGATGGATTCAATTCACTAATATTTTATTGAATATTTTTGGATCTGTGTGCATGAGACATTTTGGGTTGTATTTTTTTTCTTATAATATCTTTGGTTTTGGTATTGGGTAATACTGACATGACAGAGTATTATAAATTATTTTCTCTTCTTTTATAAGATATTATGGAAGAAATTGTCTTTCTTTAGTGTATTGGTAGAATTCAACAGTGCACCCATTTGAGCCTGGTGATTTGTGTTTTAGAAGGGTATTAATGTCTTGATTTGATTTATTCAGTAGTTGCAGGCTTATTCAAATTTTCTATGTTTTCTGGTGTAAGTTTTGGAAGATTATATCTGTGAAGAAATTGGTCTATTTTGTCTAGGTTATCAAATTTTGGGAAGTAGAGGAAGTTATAGTATTGTTTTTCTAAAGAAAACCACTGCCATGTCCATGGAATCTGTAGTGATAACCTTTCTTTCATTTATGATGCTAGCAATTTGCATCTTCTCTCTCATTTTTTAGTTTGGCTAGAGGTTTATAAATTTTATCAATATTTTACAAAAAACTCGGCTTTTATTTTCTTGACTTTCCCTATTGATTTCCCATTTGCAATTTTATTGATTTCTGCTATAATTTTAATTAACGTGAACATTTCTAGCAGGACTGGGTTACTGGTAGCAAATTCCTTCAGTTTTTATCTGAGAAAGTATCCCTCTTTTACTTTAAAAAATGGATTGCATAGGGAACAGAATTCAAGGTTGATAGTTCTCATTTATCTTCAGTACTTTAAATGTTTCACTTCATTACAGTAGTATGCTTTGTTCATGAACTTAGTTCATTCCACAGTTCTGAGGAAGATGTCCACAATTGTGTTAGTCACCCAATGTGGAGTATGTGGAAGCAAAATTTTGCTGAATGCTTCATCGAATTATCTGTCAACAGAAACATTCGCGTGTCGAAGTATTACTGTATTTTCTCATTTCCTTGTTTTCTTGGAAGAAGTCGAGTGTAAGTCTTACCTTCAGTTCTCTGGAGGTAACACTTGTTTTCCTCTTCTGAATTTTTTTGAGTTTAGAAGTGTGAATGGGATATGCCTGTGTATAGTGTTTGGAGCACTTTTCTATTGGTGTTATCTGAGCAGATTAATTAGGGGAAATACTCAGTCCACAGTGCTTTGAATGTTTCTTTGGTTCCCTTTTCTCTTTCCTTCCTTGTAGTAGCATTTCCACATGGGATCTTACAGCTTTGGTAGCTGGGACACAGTCCTCGTGTAGTCCACTCTATTCTTTTTGGTATCTCTTCTCTTCACTTTTAAGTTTTAAACATTTCAATTGTCATATCCTCAAGGTCAGGGATTCTTTTCTCTGCCAAGTGCAATGTACTATAATGATCCCATTGTTCAATTTATTTTTGGTGTGATAAGAGTATGGCATGTTTTAATAATGAGTCCTTTTAGGGATTCCGACTGAAGTATTTAAAATTAAATCATATTGTGTGTAGGATTTGCCCATGGTGAGCCAGGAGAGTGTGTGTGAGTGGGGAGAGAGGAAGGATAGGTAGAGGTAGAGATGAATACATTTGCCCATGAGTTAATAAAAGTTGAAGTTGGGTGAAACATCTATGGGGATTTATTACATTATCCTCTCTGATTTTTGCATATTTTTGCAATTTCTCATAATAAAACATAAAATGAGGTTAACAGAGAGTGGGAAACCATTGAATCAGGAGGATATGCAGGGGTGGGTTTAGATCTTGAGGTACTGGGGAAGGTTGCTTCCTGGGCCCCTCACATTACACAAAAGGGGCCAGATGATCTGCCTCTGCTAGCAGCCCTGCACAGAGCACTCTGCCTTCTGTGGGGAGGTTTCACTGTGCAGCTCAGTGCTGGTCTCCGATTCTCTAAAAACTGATGTCTGTGGCTGCTTCTTGACCCTGGCAGAATCCCATGTGAGCTGTTAATCAACTCAGCTAAACTGCCACAAAGTCTAGGGGTCACTGATCCCCATGGACTCGGCTCTGTGCTATTGATTCCTGCCTGCTGCCCTGTGGTCTGTGACCTCTCTGACGCCCTGTGACCTGTTTCCTGTCCCTCAAGGAGCATGTTTGCCTCCTGCACAGTTTCTCCTGCTGCGGGGAATACAGGGCAGTGCCTAATAAAATCCACTGAGTAGCAAGAAGGTTCAAGGTTGGCTTCTGCAAAGGAGTTCAGCCTTATCTGCTCTTAGCACTGTTTTCCCTGTGGCTCTTAGATAGACTTGTTGCAGATTTTCAGAGCAATTGGTTTTCAAGCTGTCACTGCTAACCCTGACTCTGGCCTCAGAGTTGACCTTTCTCCAGGCTGGATTATTTATGTCTATCCTGCCAACCTCACTGGGGAAGTGTATTTTGGCCCCCTAACAAAGATGCCTGTCTCCTAGATGACCTCAAAATATTTCCCTGCTCATGGCTCTCCACTGGGATAATTTGCTGAAGTTTGTTGACTTTCTTAGTTACTTGAGATTGTTTCATTTTTTGAGGTACCCAAGGCATTTCTTTGGAGATCTACTGTACCCGTTTCAAATAGGTTAAAAAGAACAGCCCCACAGACGGTGGATACAGTTTTCAAGGGCAAGTTCCTGAGGACTTTGGGGCAATAGGTTACAGAGCTGACCAAGGTAAAGACAAGATAAATTTTAGAATTTATAACTAGGAAGACCTACTTGATCCTGATTGTGGTTAATATCAAGCTGACATGGGTTTACATATCAGTGCTATCAAAGTCGTGTGATTTTAAATTTAATATTAATTCATAAATAATAATTGTATATATCTATGGGGCAGAGTATGATATTTTGATATAAGGATACATTATGAAATGATCAAATTGAGTCAATTAACATATCCATCATCTCACATGCCTCACATTTTTTTGTGGTGGGAACATTTCAAATCTCTCTGGGGGCATTTCAAGATAAACATGACATTCACGTTATTAACTGTAGTCACCAGTTGTGCAGTAGATCTTGGAAACTTGCTCCTGGTTTTGAAAAACCAGCTGAGCTTCAGTGCTGTAACTTGCTGTTGTTGAGTGTCCTCCAGAGATGTGTGGGTTGCAGTCTTGGTGCCTGAGCAGTGCTCTTGGGAGGTGAGGAAACTTCAGGAGATGGGGCCTTGTGCGAGGTCATGAGATCACTGAGGACTGCCCTTGACGTAGACTGTGGGACCTCGGTCTCTTTTGCTTCCTCTTTCTGCTTCCTGCCTCATGGTCTAAGTGACTTCGCTCCACCAGGCACTCTCAGAGGCCCAAGGAATTGGAGATACTCAAACTTGGACTGATGACTTCAGAATTGTAAGCCAAAGTCAACCGTTGGTCTTTATAAATCAGTTACCTCAAGTATTTCATTACAGTGGTAGAAAGCTGACTAGTACACCCAGTTTTCTCAGATCTGCTATGGTGCTTAAAGTCACAGGGTGGTAGTGTAAAGAGTAAAAGATATTATATTTATGTCTGCCACACAGTGACTGTTCATTAATTGCTTTTGCATATTATTTACAAAATTAATCACAGTATAGAGTCATAATTCTTATAGTGATGGTTTTCCAAATTTGAAACTCTTCCAGGTTTGCAAAATTCAAAACACTGAATCCTTTTTATTCTGTAATTGTTTTTGTTTCCTAACCTACACTAAATGGAGGAAATGCTCCCATACTTTGTTTTTCTTCCTAATATCTGATATACACCTTGGTATTCAGCACGTATTCTGTATTTTTTTGTCTGAATGAGTTGGTTGTGACTGCTGTCGACAACAAATGGAACTGGCTTTCTCTAGTGGTAGAACACAATGGGCATGTGCATCCTCCTGCACTGCTAATGACCAAAGCACTGACTGTCTCCAGAAGATGAGTGAGTTACAGTCTTAGATTGCAAGGAGCTTCAGGAGAGGGCTGTGTGCCCCAGGACCAGGCAGGGTATGCAGGGCAGCCAGTGCACAGTGTCAGGGAACAATGAGCTGCTGCTTTGTTGATGCACATAGATGATAAATAGCTATATGTAGTGACTGGCTGCTGCTCTAGGTGTTCCTGGGGAGAAGAACAGTGAGAGGATGAGAAAATAAAGCAGAGACAAAAGCTGGGATCAGGTGGAGCCCTTATCCTTCTGATGGGAGGAAAGGAACTGCTCAACCACTGTAGCACATTTATTTACCTACTCCATACACTCCTGACTAAGAATGTCAATTTCATCCCCACTGCCTAGCAACTTGTTTGCTTGGCTGGCCTGGGCCCCTTGCCTTCTTGGTGCTGGAACAGCTTGTTTACATGGCTTGTTTTGGGCTCTCTGTGTTTTCAGGGCTGTCCTTGCTTTAGCCCCACACCTGTGATCAATCCCCAGCTTCAGTGGCTCCCTACAGCTATTGGTCTGTGGTAGGAGGACGTGGGCTTATGACTTTTCCGATAGCCTGCAATTTCCAAACTATTTGTTGAATAGAACTTTCCTATACTTTTCTCAGATGCCCTGGGTTGTGTTTTGTTCTGGGTGTGGAGAAGGGATCACATGATCTAAAGGAATGCCTGCTACTGATGAGCAGTGTGAGCAAATGGAGAGTCTGCATGAGGCTCAGATGACTGAGGTGAGTGACAGGTACTGGAACCTCATTTAAGCTTTTCAGAACTGTAACTCTTTGTTCTTCAATTAGGAAGAGCTACATGATACTATTATTTGAAACAAGACTTAAAGAAATAAATTTGCTTTCTCCTTAAATCTCCGACTTTAAGGAGATTTGTTTCCCAGGACTTTACTTCCTCCACCATCCTTCTCTTATCTGGTCAGAAGCCCTTTGTCATCCTGGTTCCCTGGCTTGACTTTAGTCACCATTCACTGACATCCTTTGAGATAGATCTGAGTTTGGGAAAAATACCATAAAAATGAAAGCAACAGTAACATCAACAATGGTGATAATAAATAGTACAATTTTCAAAATACCTTCATAATTTCCCATTTCAGGTATAAGAAAAATATACAACCTTGTTGTTTAAAACTATTCCTTTCCTCCTAGAAGAAAACATCTTTAAATAATTTATCTTTCTGGAGAAAAGTCAGTCTCCCACTCCTTTCTGTCTGCATTTGCATCTTTTCACACACACACACACACACACACGCACACACACATGCACCTGCACACACATGCACACACACACACCACCTCCATCCCTACCCAATACTAACACAGGGTTTCAGGATCTAAAAAATCTTTCAGTGCCCACATCAGTCTTTCAAGCTAGTAAGCTTCGCTGAGGGGCACAGAGACTGTGTTCAGAATTATTCCTGCTGATGGCAATCAGCAACTTGTTGAATACAGAAAGGTTTTCCTGTGATCCGGAAAGTGAGCTTCAGTGGACTCCCAGTTCTGCTCTTCTGGAAACCCTTACCTTGTTAGTTCAAGTCATTCCCATGTTTTCTACAGAAACACTTCAAGTGTATGTGAAATCGACAATTTTAAAACTAAGCAAAGGCAAAAAAAAAAAAAAACCCATACTACCATTTTGAGAGAGGATAAAGGAATAAACAGAAGCCATTGCATGCAGAATCCTGTAATTTAGATATAACCCTGTTGACAAGCCCAAGTGACTACTTGCAGGCATTGAAGGAGAAAGTCCTAATTAAACATACTCAACCAAAGTTGGCATTCTCATAACAACTATGTATATTTATAGTATTGATTTTCTCCTTTAGCACAACTGAAAATAAATTGCTTGAGTTGTGCCCATTATCTCACGTTGAACTGGAGTACCCCAACTATAAGCAAGACCAAAGGCAGGGCTGCCTTGCTCAGGAAAAGCTGCTGAGTTTGTTTTGCTGCCATCTTCCTAGCCTTCTCCTCCCATCCTGATTTCCTGTAGCTGTACCCGGGGCTCTATCCTGTGTCCAATTCCCCAGGGCCTCCTTGCTGTCAGTTAATAATAGCTTTCAGACCTGTTATTCTTCTGAGTTTTTGCATTTTAATAGGACCCCCAGGGATTAAAATACCTTCCAAACCAAAAGAGTGAATCTCTATGGGTGGAATTCTAGGTTCCAGTGACAGGTATTCTGGGAAGTTTTGTGGGTCTCAGTAGACAAACAGCGACAGCCTTCAACTTGATGGGCTGGGTATGGTTGGCCCTACCCAAGTGGACAGGCATGTGAGAGAATTAACAATGAATTCTGAACTTTATTGAAAAGAACATTTTACACTTTGCTAATTACTACTTGATGTGCTCATCCACTTTCTAGTATATGAAGATGTGGGAATATTGGCAGTTTTTCCTGGCTGGGAGCATTATGTAGTAACTGAGGCAATGTGGGTGTGCAGCAGAGCTCCTTGGGGTAGAAGTGCTTAGTCACCTGTGTTCCTGGGCTTTCCCCTTTCAGAGGGAAGCAATTATGCTGACACAAGGAGATTGGCTAAATTGACTCACAGATACAGACGCAAATTGATAATGAACTTCATAGCTAATAGTTGTTTCCTTATACTTTTTGTACATGGACAAAAAAGAAAAAAAGGCCATGATATTCTTCTCACCATTGTTCAGTGGGAAAGGATGTCAGATTCCTGCACTTTATCTGGACCTCTCTATCACTCTTTTTTTTCTCCCCTTGCTAAGTAAACAGTAGAGCTTCATCCATTATTTAGTTATCAGAGACTGTCAGGATTTTCTGGCTGTGGAACTTGGGAGTTCTTACATTTCTTTAAAACTGTGGAAAAATGTATTTGCAAAACTGCTGGAAAGGGAAATGAAGAAAGATATCAACTCCTACAATATAATTAATCCTTGTGAGTATCTCCCCCAGAGGGCTAACTGGAGATTTTCTTTAATAATGGAAATTTAGTGCTATTTCTTCTTTGGATTGTCATTATTCACACTTAACTACCTGTGGCAAGCACTGTGGAGGAGAGAGATTGTTGTAAACAGGTTGGGGGCACACAGGAAGGAAGGGCTTTGAAACTGTGCCCCGTGAGAAAATGCACAAAGTCCAACGTACAGCTGTATTGTAAAGCCAGTAAACACATAGCCCCCCAACACTGAACACTGTGATTCTACTTTTATAGCTCTTGGAAGGCTTGCTGCAATCTTTCCCATGTCAAATGCTGCAGTTAAAAGTCATCAAAAAATGACTTTTTCAGTTCAAAATTGCAGACATATTTTACATATGTAGATGTGTGTTTCCTTGTTTTTATTTTTTGCATCAAGGTTTGTAACTTCTATATTTGGAAGTCTGGAGCAAACATCAGAAGGAGGTATCAGAAAGAAAGGAGATGACTGTGGGATCACGCATATGCTTAGTAGTGACTCCATTTCCACTTCTGGATGGAGACTTCTGGGGGCCTCCAGAACATCGTGGATGACAATAGTGTCTCTAGTCTTCTGTGGAGGGCTACAACCTCCAGACACAGATGCAGAAGACCTGGCTGCAGTGAGCAGTTCCATCAGCTGTCTGTCCAGAGCTGACCTCTTCAAGCAAGGGGCTCACTGCATCCTCAAATTTGGGAAAGTTTTTTTTGTTTTTTTTATTGTGAAGCACTATTGGAATGTAAGGCATTAACATGATGCAAAAGTTATTCTTGCAAGTGCCTTAACAATCCACCTCAATGCAAGACTATTGTATCTTTTATTCAGTTCACTGGAGTGTGCTCAGAAGAGAAATGGCAGGACCTTTGTGAGCCCGAGTTAGTGAATTAAAAGGAAGCAAACTCATTTCTTTATTTCTTTGCTTTTTTTCTCATCCTTTGTTTTTTTTCTGAATAATCTGACTACTGCTAAGGTAGTGGATTGCTATAAACATGATGTCATCATGATTCTAAAAATCATTTGAAAGGTTTTCTTATGGTAGAATGTAGGTATTCAGGTAGAAGTAGTGACAATAATCATAACGGAGACTCAGGAAGCACTTGTTATCTATAGGAAGAAATGCTGAAAGGAGTGATCTATTTAAAAAAGATCCATAGATTGTGAACAACCATATATATATAAAAAATACCCACCAATGTTATCCTTAAGGAAGAGTCTCAGCAGGGAGCCTCAAACATTTCAAAATATTTATCAATATGAAGCCAATGATTATCAAAATGAAGACAAAGAAGACACTTGCACAAACTCAGGAGGAATGGCCAATCAGATTGATGCCTCTACCAAGATTTAACACAGAAAATGAATATCTGAATACTCATGATTCAGAGAGAGGGTGGGCATTTAAAAACAAATGTATAGGAACTTCTTACAATATAACTGGGCGAGAGATATACAAATAACTAAAGAAAAGATATGCACTTAAATATGGATTTGAATACCTGTTCTAACACAAATATGTGTAATCTTGAGCAAATCACATTTAATCTCTAAAAGTTTTGGCATTCTTATCTATAAAATGTGGTAGAATAGTACACCTCTAACAGGACTCATTAGGATCATGCATGTAAAATACTTAGCATATCCACATATCTACATATCCACAACAATTTAGCTACTATTATTACCATCATCATAATTTTTGAGAATAACAAATACTATCATAGAGACTTGGGATCCTGATAGATAACTGCAGATTTAATGAAGGCAGTGAATTTTGACACTTAGTTTAAGTAGTAAGTATTTAAGTAATAAGTGGAACAAGTAAGGATTGGGTAAATTTGAGTAAGTGTTCATGTGAAATGGAGCTGAAGATTTTTCTTGACAATAAAACTTCATTTTAACCAGTAATGCAAATTGATTATTGTACGGTATAATGACTAAATTGATAAAAGCATACTTCCCAGGTCAAAGAAGTTAAAAATCCCTTGGGAATGTACAATAGTCAGATGCTCTATGAAAGCTGTGCTCCATTCTGTGTGATTGATTTTAATATGGGGGAGCTGGCTAGAGATACCACTGGAATTTGTAAGAGGTGATTAAAGATATTAATCAAATGCATAAAGCAAAGATTTGGGAAGTTCAGGGTAACTGTTTTGAATAGGTGGTCAGGCAATTCAAAGAGTATCCATGTCGAATTTAATTTATAGACGTAACTGAGGGATGATGTGAGGGAATATTTTCAATGCCTACATACTCTGAGGGGACGGCCACAGCATGCCACTCAGGGCCATGTTGGCAAAGCCCACTATAGGTCAGAAGCAGAGAGGCAGGTACAGGCTGGGTTGTGTTTTCTGTAAGACAAAAAAAGAAGGGCAGGGGTTAAGATTGGCTGGTTTGAATAATTCCAGTGGGTTTTGTTGGCATGGGGGACTATTCTTCATTGTCTGGTATCTGGTCCTGGTTTGATTTAGGGCAGGGAAATTTGGCTTGGTATGGAAAGTAGGTAAAGATAGTGGTTAAAGTATAATCTCAAGATTAGCTAATTTTGACACAGGCACATTTGCAAGCAAGTTGTCTGTTAGCTCATGAATTAGCTAGCCCCAGGAAGGGCTGTGTCTCCTCATCCAGCCAGGTCTCCCAAGGTGCTAGAATATCATCAAACACAGAAAATTTAAAAAAATGATGAATGTACTGTCAGGGTATAAGTTGTTGCCTCAGGCAAAGAACTAAAATCATGGGAAGAAGTTCTAGGAAGGCAGATTTTAGTGGAAAACTTACTTTTTTTAAATGAGCCATCGTAACATCTAATGGATGTCTTTGTAACACTGAGAATGTCTGAAGCCATATGTATTCTTGGGTGGGTTAACCAGGTCATTCTTATTTAGGTGGGGTTCCATCAATGACTGGGAGGTTAGAATAAGGTCCAAGCCAGAGATTCTTATTCTGTGGTTAAGGGCAAGTCTTTTGTGTATAGGAAATTAAAAGGCAGTTGCCTGTTTTCCTCTTCTACTTGTCAACTTCTTGAGAGTAGGACTAAGTTAGAATAAAATTCAACACAGGGGAAAAATGACATTTAAAAAAACATAGTTGCAATAGTTGGGGCTCTGACAAGGAGCACTGCAATCAAGCCACCGGAAAAAGAACCCCTACTTCAGTGCCAGTTAAGTGGAGGCCAAGTGGCCAGATGCCTGAGTTAAAAACAATGGTCTGACCTTGAGTTCTCTTGGGAAACAGGACTATGTGGTTTGTACTGGCAAAGTCTTTCTATGAAGTCATTCTTTTACTAGGAATACATCAAGCTTTTGCTCTGTTGCCTGGAGAATTTGCTTGGTCTCAGGACCACCTGTAGAACTAGCCCTTCATTGGTTATCATTTTGAGTCTATGCTCCCATTAAGTATGAAAAGATCCAAATGGGTATATGATTCTCAGCTTGTTCTTCTTTTAAATAGAGATATTATACTAGAATATTATACTAAAATGATCTAAAGCTTTTCTTCTGATCCTGACACTCTTTGGTTCTGTGCTATTCTTGTTGAAATTCTAAAAACTCTGCTCCTTGGGTTGACTCCAGTCTCATAAGCTGCTCTGTAGTTGGCCTCATCTGTGAGTCTATCCAGTGTCATCTGAGAAAACTCCATCTGCTATCAGGTTGTGTATTGCTTTTATTTATTGCCAAGGAGGCTGAACCTCATAAAGATTAATAACTTGTCCAGTAAGATTAGGATTAGGAAAAGCTAAGTCTGTGTAATTTTTCTTGTCTTATTGCACAGTTCTATAGTGTTATAAGTGTAAGAGCTTTGATGAGTGGGGGGTTGAGAAGACGTTGGTTTCACAGTGAAGCTATTGCCTTTTGGCTTGGAAGTATTGATCATTGTGTCTGAGGTCTGAGGCTTGAAGGGGTATCTATAGTCAGTTTGCCTCCTTTCCCAAATAAGAGTTTGAGTTTCTTTTGGTAGAGGTCTGAAGGGAGAAAAGTAAAAAAAGAGAACAGCTGCACTTAAAAAATATCATGCAAGTAATTTAATTTTGTTTCCACTTAATTGTATTATTTTTTTCTCCCAAGTTTGGTACCATTTTTCATTGGTTTCAATTCTACTTAAGGAAAGAAGAAAATTCTCCTTCACTTGTAAAATTCTGTTTTGGTAGATAAGGACAGAGACCTGCCTTATTTTTTGAACTCTTCTGAACTCTGAATGCCTTTCAAATTGGATATTTTATGGTCATGAAGTTTGTTTGAGAATTCTAGACATGCAGGAATCAATTAGGGCATTGAACTCTTACCAAAGCTGGGAAACAGCTATTTCTTTTTGGATGGCTTTTAGATGCTCACAGAAAATATACAAAATTAGCCTCCCTTTTCAGATGTGACTTTCTGTATCATCACATTTTTTTAAATCCATGTGGTGACTGTAATGGGAAATGTGTTCTTTAAGGTGTTATTACCATGAAAACATCAATTCTACTTATTTTACAATGAATGAATGTTGGGTATTATACTTTGCAATGTTCAAAAAATTGGGAGTGGGAAACTGTCAATGTTATGAATTCATGATGTTCAGGCTCAAACATCTGTTGGGACTTTGAGTTGTCTGGATTATAGATACTAACCAACTGGGCTAAACAGTTGTGTGGCCATCTGCTAAGAGTTAAAACATAGAGGGGGGAAATTAGATTAATCATTCTACAACCTGGGGAATTCAATATGCAGATCTGCTTATCCTAGGCATGCTTCTATTTTGAAACATCTGAGTGAAAGTTTTTTCACATCCAGTTTCCATGATCATTTGTAAAACTGAGGGTTTTTTTGAGGGTGGTTGTATTTGTGACATGTGGCATGTGGCAAGTGTACAAAGTTTAGAGGGATGGTGGTAAGGCAGGTGAGACTGCTGGCCACATGAGGGACCCAGGCTCCAAAATTAGATAACTTTGGGGAAAGAATACCTCACTTTCTCACCTGTAAAATGAAGTAATAAAATTTCTTATTTCATCCGATTTCCTAAGGATTAAGGTAGCAAATGCATGTAAGCATTTAATTTAATGCCTGCCACACACACACATCCCCTCAATGTTAACTACTTGTCTATGTCAATGTACCTCATTATCATTGCCTTCCTCACCTTACTTCAAAATAGAAATTGATTTTAAAGCCTTTAAGAATAGCTTTCTTTTTTAGCTTTACCTTATAATTGGTATTTACTGAATTAGTAACAAGTTAATTGGTATACGTGTATATAAGTGATCATGAGGGTTGGTGAAGCAGAGTGCTGGAGTGTATGTTTCAGTGGATCCAATTTTTGAAAACTGTTTGATCCATTTTAATTAATTGTTTCACTCACTGAACTAATGCCTGGCATTAACATAGAATATGGTAACTCCTTTCCCCCTTTTGAATGTATGGACACACTATGGAATATGTTGTTAAAATGAGTGTTAAAATAATGACTAATACATAAGGGGCCAATTTAGCAGAAACCCTTAATCATGACTTCCTACAACTGGGCTCCTGGTGGAAATATATAATTACAGATCGGTAATTGTAGATAACAGAACACCGGAAACTTGAATGCAGGCCAATAGAAACCAGCCCCTGAGCTGTCTTCAATATAGATTTTAAGAAGCTGAAATTCTCTTGGGTATAATCTTGGTTTGTCTTTGCTTCTCCTCCTTCACTTCTCTTTTTCCACTTGGAGAGCTCACCTTCCCCAAGGGCCAATTCCCTATGACCAGAACAGTTGTTCCTTCCTCCTCCTTACATTCTCCCTCAGTCCCCACTTCTGCCCTCACTCCCTTCCCTTCCTTTCTCTCTTTCTTTTCCCTCCATTCTCCTTTTCTTTTGCATCCTTCCTGGCATTGCGTGTCCAGCCTTGTGTCCCATTCAGCGGTGAACAGGACAGACATTTTCTTTATATCCATACAATTTACAGAGCAATGTTCAAGCATATGAGTAATTAATTTTAATGTTTCTAAAGATGACAAAGTGTGAGTGTTTCTACTGGGGTCTATTGCGAATCAGCAGCAAAAAACAATTCCTGCAGGATGATATTTGAACTTTTGGGTGGAGGAGGAGTCAGCTTAGGGCAGGAAAGGCAAGGTTTTTAGAGAGAAAGACACAGATTGCATAAAGGCCCTGAGGCAGGCAGACTAAAGGGCCCATGGGTCTGGAAGAAAAGAGCTAGCAAGTGAGCGGCTGACCCAGGTAAACTATGGGATTTTCACCTGTATGCTCAGAGCAGTAACAATTTAAGCAATAGAATGAGCTACCAAATAGTTGGTGGCACCCCAGCTTCGTTCGATTTGGACATTTTGCCCTAATTTCCTCTTTTTAAAGCAAAGCATCTTTGTGTAGATATTCTTGAAATGTCTGCATCCACCCTAACTCTTCCCTCTCTCTTCTCAGAGAGAACCATCCTGCAGACTTCATGTCCATTATTCAGCCACAGGCTTTCCACTCCCATTTACATTTTACAAAATCATAAGCAATGCACATTATTGTTTTGCAGATTTAAAACTTTTTTGTCTTTTTTTTTTTCTTTGTGATGCTGCAGAATGAACTGGGGCCTAAAACATATTAAACAAGTGCTTTGTTACTGAGCTGCACTCCAGCACCGCTGAGAACAATTTTGTGGGTAGCCTGTTTGTCATACACAGACCAGCATTGCTTTAGCAAATACTCCTGTAAGTGAAATTGCAGGCTTGAGTGAGATGCACAGCTTCCAACAAATTACCGTTCTTTGTCTATTTGTTAATCTCATTGCTTAGTGGCATATAACATAGCTGGGTAGTAATTTTTAGTCTCATGTAGCAATCCTTTCTCTGTTCTTCAAATGTGTCTTCTGAAGGAATCGAGGAAGGGTTTGCTTGTCTGTGAATTGACTGATCCTGCCCTTGGTCACATTTCTTAGAGTGCTATGCATCTTTTTACAGAGAAGTCAGGGTGTTTTGTGCACCCTGATTCTAATCCTTTCTACCTTGTGTGCACTAAGTTAAGCACAGTAGCTCCTCCAAATCAGCGAACCAATGTGATCACTGACCTGCTCACACTCGCTTATAATGTTTCTGGAGTAAAGTAAGTTTTACTTTTTTATTTAGTTAAAATGTTCCACATTTCAGTTACTGTTTGTACTTTTCATTATCTGGCTTAAGAAATCATTACTCATGATGGTATTTAACTATTTTCCTATGTTATTTTCCAAATTTTTAAAAGTCTATTTTAAGATCTTTAATCCAGTCAGAAGTTATTTTTATGTATGTAATTTTATTCCACTCTGCCTCTTCAATTCCTTCTTGTCTATTTTTTTCTTAATTTATTTTTTGCTTGCTATTAAAATTGCTATAATAGATTTGTTTTTAAAAGCTTATTATTTCTCCTTTCTTTCTAATCATGCAATGTCTTTTGTTCTAGATGTTCTCTTACAAGTATTATTTAGGAGGAGTTATGTCTTAATGTGGAGTAATTTCTATCTTTAAATTTATAGGTCAGTCCTTTTACATTTATTGTAATTCTTGATGTGTTTATCACCTTATTTAAATTTTCTTTTTATTATCCTCTTTCTTTAATATTTCTCTTTTTTCTGTTGAATTGATAAAATTTTCTAGATTCTCCCACGTTAATCTTTACTGATTTGGAAGGTGCACATTGTATTTCTATTTCTAATGTTTGTCCACTGTTATTAATTTTTTGGGGGGTTGAGAGAGGGTCTCACTGTGTAGCTCAGGGTAACCTTGAACTCACTATGTAGCCCAGGCTGCCCTCGAACTCATGGTCATTTTCCTACCTCAGCCTCCTCAGTGCTCGTATTACGGGTGTGTGCCACCATGCCCAGCCTGCTGCTATTAAATTTTAAACCAATATCTTAACAATAAATTCCTCTAACACAGTATTTATGTGACATGTATGGCACAAATATAACATGGGAGCATATTAGTCATCTGTGAAATAGTCTATCCATCTTTGTTTCTAGCTTCACCTTTATTGATTTTTTTCCTGAAATAATTCTTTAATATTTTTAATGAGTATATGTATTTACACCTTTTAGCTTTTCTGTGTCTTGAAACATTTTTCCAACTGAGCGTTGAGTTATAGTTTACTCATTTATAAAATTTTTCTCATCCAGTTGAAGAGATGATCCCTCATCTTCTGTTATTTGGGGTTGTTGATGAGTTCCACTGTCATTCTAACTGTAGTTTTTTTGTAGATAATCTGTCTTCTTGTTTGGGGAGCTGTAAACATTTTCATTATTCATCTTCTGCAGTTTGATTGTAATTTTGGGAATAACTTTCCTGTTATTTATCCTGATTGGTACTTGTAGTGTGCTTCCCACCTAAGGATTGTCTTTCTTCAAATGTGGGCAATTTTAAATTCCAAGTGATACCTCTTCATTCTTTGTTCATTTACTTGTTTGCAGATTCCTTTTGGACACTTGGGTCTCCTCTGCCCATATTCTGTTTATCAGCTCTGTCTCTCCAGTTTCTCTGCACTGATTCAGAGGGGGTCCCTGTGATTCCAGTATGTTTGTGTAAGGTGAGGTGTATGTTATCCATGAAGTCTTTTTAATTCCACATCGGTCTTTCTTCTCTCGCTCTCTCTCTCTCTTTCTCTGCCTCTCTCTATTGTTAGCTTAAAATTTCTCACACTTTCAAAATGGAAGTCACTCATGTATCTCATTGGGCAACCAAACACCTTTTTTAAAAAAGCGTTGCCAGATGTTTCCACCAAACTTAGCTTCCTCTTTGGACATATTCGTGTTTGGCATACTGATTTTGTTGGCTGCCTTTCTTAGTATTAGATTTCTTCCTCTGTTTTGCAATTTTGCTTTGCAAGCTTCTTTTAGAGTGGGAGGCTTCTGTTTTTGTTTTTCTTCTGTTTCCTTCTGTCTTTGGCCCTCCTGGGCCAGTGGTTTTGTGGTCGCCTCTGTCCAGCTGCTCAGGACTCCCTGCCCTAAACCTTGTAGTGTCACAGGGGTTCTGCTCCACAGTGACTGCAGGGGCACTGTGACTTGCTTCCTGTCTTGACTGGAAATCAACTGGTTTTCCATCTTCTTTTTCCTTTCTGGGCTTACAGCTTCTTAAAGGTCCTAGCCCCCAAGCGTTGGTTAGCCATAGTCCATTGTTATTTCTCTTTACAGGCTGGCCTGTGGTGGGAGTGGGGGAATGGAGTTGATGTGTAAAGCCAGCCCCAGTTGCAACTTTGGAGTGGGATCATTTTCTCTTGTTTACCTCACAGAACTAAAATGTGGTCTGCGGCAGGCCCTCCAGGAGGGCGCCCCACAGGCCTCGGGCTCCAGCAGAGTCACTGCTGTGGGCTTCTCTCCTAATTCTGGTTCATGAAGAGAATGTGAGCCTCAGATGCATTCATTTTCTGCTTCTCTATTTTATCTAGTTTTTCTCCGTGTTGGGCTGGGGGAGGTGAGTCCCATCCCTAGGCAGGTCTTCTAAGGAATGACATGGATGAAGTTAATGTTTAAAGACAGGTAATGTGTGTGTGCAGCAGTCTGGGGGCCTCAGTAGGTGAGGGGTCAAAGGGCCCTCTATAGTGCAGGCAAGTGACCTGGACCTGGGCTTGTGGTGGCAGAGGAAGTCAGGGAAGTTTGTCGCTGCTGCTTGAGTTCAGCTGCAGATGCCTCAGTGGCTTTTCATCAAATGAGGTGATGTATCTGTCTCCAGGTACCTCTGCTGTGAACTGATGCTTCTGCTAGAGATTGCCTGGGTATCATCTTGATCATTTGTTCCTTTCATTCTTCACCCTTTGTCTTTAAGTCTCCCACCATGGCCGTTTGTGTCTCTGTGTTGATGTCCTGCACACTCTGTCCTCCTCCCCAGCACTTGGGGACAGCTGAGGCCAGGGCCGGTGCTCAGGAACAAAGCTCAGCAGGGGTTGGAGTGAAGGGGCTGTTGAGGTCCTTTAGCCTCTCGGCCCTTGTCACACCCTGTCCTCTAACTCCTTTGCTATCCAAGGCCAAGTGGCTGTCTAAGCTGGTGACTACTTGCAGACAGAGAGAAGATTCCCAGGGCTTCTTTTCCCATTCTCATTCTTTCTACAGCAAGAGGGCCTCCTATTTGGGAAGTCTGTAATGGATAATGCCTTCCTGTTTCAACCTGAAACACAATTTCCTGTCCAAATGCCCTCCTCAGGGAGTTTATGGGGTGTGATGTCTGTCGCCACTCGAGGGCTTTAAAGCAGCTGCAGTGGTCTCTCTGGCCCCCAGGGACTGCATAGGCAGGTGATTCTAGGGTAGGATAAAATGGTAGCAGCTAAGGACTCCAAGGCCTTGCACTCTAGAAAGGATGAACAGAGTTTGTGTGAAAAATTAGCACAAAGAGGTGCTATTACAATGTTCCCTCTAACTTACTGTAAAATTCCAAGTCTTTGTCCCTTGCAAATGGGCTAAGAAACAAGAATTCTTTTTTTCTTTTTGGTACCAGGGATTGAACTCATAACCTCATGCTTACTAGGCAAGCGCTTGAGCTCCTAAGCTAAATCCCTGGCCCAGAAACAAGAATCCTTATAAGCATCATAATTTACATTTACAAAGTCCCATCACTTACCATTTCTTGGGCTCCCCTAGGGGTCCCCAGGACAGAGCAAGGGCACACGCTGCCGTCTCCTTTGAAACACAAGAGCACTCAGTCCAGTGCAGTGTGCAAGATCACAGAACTGGTATATGTGGGAGGGGGGCAAGTCCTCATAGCTCGATCAGATCAGCCCCTTGCTTAGGACAGGCTCAGGCATTGGGAGCATTTGAGAGAGTACTAGGAGATCAGTTCTTTTTCTCTGTGAAATTTGGGTAACTGGTTTTGCAGCAAATGAATAAAGAAGTGTGAGCAGTCAGGTCACTGCTCATCTCTCGATCTTTGCGATCAGTTTGCGGTGGGGTTGAGGCCAGTGCCCTTCACACGGAGGGTGACTTGGGGGTCACTGAGGACTGCACACTGCAACACTGGTGGTCACTGGCATCAGTACAATGTGGCTCTGTGGCTTTGTGAGATCTCAGGGGCCTTCTGCTCTGTCCCCAACTTCTCTATCCTGACTAAGTTGAGTTACAGGGGAACCAAGGGAAAGTTCTTTGGCAGGCCAAGGTGAGCCTGTGGGTGGGACCACATCAGAGGAGGGGTGCAGACCAGCACATCTGCTTATCTGTTCCAAAGGCCACAGGCAGTCTGTGAATGCTCCGTGTGGGCACCAGAGTCCCAGGATATGGCCGACAGGAAGATGGAGGAGTCTGTATCTGTGAGACAGACACACATGTGGACATGGTCAAGACCAGGACGGAGGCACAGACCGCACGGTTTCCAAGACAAGCCAGTGGGACGCTGCTCTCTTGCCAGCTGTCTCCTGCAGTGGGAATGCAGGTAGGAGGCATATGTTGATTCTGAGGCAAAAGTAGAGAAGACACTTTCTCAGAACGATGCTTCATCTTGGTCAGAACTCTCCCAGTGGGGGCCAAAATCACTTTTTCTGGAGGAATTGTCTTCCTGATTTTTTCTGCTGCAGGTAGGGAAAGATTAGGAAAATGGAGGGAGGCCAGAGCCTGCAGGGACACCGAGCCCCAGCCTATGCTGACAATCACACAGACCACAGGCCTCCTCCAGAACTGACCCCACCTACCAAGGTAGTAGCTACCTCGGTATTCCTAAGAGCAACATTGTAGAAAATAAGAAAGCCTTAAAAGTGGAGTGAGTGGTTCAGAGTAATTGCCATGAGGGACTTGTAGGAATAACTTCTGTTGTATCTGTGCTCTTCATTAAAAAAAAAAAAAAAAAAAAAGAAAAGAAAAGAAAAGAAAAGATCACCCCAGGTGGTTGTGAATATCTCTGCAACTTTGTATACAGTATAATTGTGACAATCTTGCTAACAAGTATTTACTAGACTGAGTCTGTCATTTGAATCCCTCAAATCCCAATTAATTTGGAGAGTCTCCTAACTGTGATTACTTTCAGTGTGGGTTAGGATTTCAGGGAGAAAATTAATTAGCAGGAATGCCATTTTTCTGCTAGTAATATCAAGCCTGTGATTCCAATGCATTTGCCAGTGAGGAAGAGCTCCGGCCTCCTGGGGCTGAGGGGACGTGGTAGACCTCTGTGTACTGGGCATCGTGGGACCCTGGGCCGGCCGCGTGCAGTGTGGACATCCACCTTGCTTACTGTTCCTGGACGCTTTCTGCTGCTGTCTTCCACAGTGGACAGTACATAATTAATTACCGAGGTGAGGAAAAAAATGCCCTGTCCATAGAAATTATGGAAATACTCCCAGACACTAACGATTAACGAGTAGGAACAGGTGTGATTTAGCTACTGCTGAGAATTACTGCTTGGTGTTTGCTGTAATCATCAGGAAAGCTGCTCAATCCAAGACATTTTTTTCATTCAGGTGATTTTCCTTAATTTTTTTTTCTTTACTAAGCATTGGCTTTTCTTGCCTATTTAGCAAATAATCCCACTCTCTTTCTGCCTCGGGTTGAGCTTCATCACTGGCGGCTTTACTGAGGGTTCCTGGGACTGAGGGACAGACTGGACCTTTCCTGAAGATTCAGTTGCTCACACAGGGGTCCCCGCACTGTCAATCCAGAGCCCATGTTAATTGGCATCACTGAACCACCCCCTCAGCTTGAAGAAATTTACCATCTCATATTTCCCATCAATCCTTTGTGAGGAAAGGCTTGCTGAGTAGTGGAAATATCCATAAAAACCATGTCCCTTTCTACAAGTGATAGCACATGGGTCTCAGGACTTCATATAGCTGTCTTGTTTTAATCAACGAATGAACTGATTTCTTTGTTGGCCATTATTATCGATGTTTGCATTCTCTCCGTTTAGCCAGGAGATGGTATTATGTAGTTTCGGTCCCGTGTATGACTCTAAAGATGAAGGAATGAAGACACCAGGAGATTCTTCTCCCTCACAGGCCCATTTAGAAGTGACAGGGATGCTCTGATACTTGGCTAGATTCAAGTCGTCTGGGTGGCTTGGCACTGTGGGCACCTGGGAAACACAGTACAAGAAAGGGCTAGGATTTGGGGCAGGGAGACAAAACCATGCTGGTTAACACATTTTAAATGCATCTTCTTGTCTTGTAAAAGGACTTGGGGTCAGGCTGAGACAGGATTTGTGGCTGTGGTCCCCAGAATTCCATTGGGTGCTGGCCCCACTACCAGCAGAAACAGTAGGCTCAACTCCCCAGAGTCACACCCAGACTGGGATTGAGCTGCATCCTCACTTATGCTGCACAAGTTCTGGACTGGACAGAATTTATGCTTTAAATTTTTCATTCAACCCTGTTATCTTGTGTGGAGCAGGGATGACCCTAGGGGTGGAAGTGCATGCTCCCAGACTGCAGATACTCACAAGTTTGTCCCGTGATTGCTGGGCTCAGGGCTCCTCCATCTCCAGTCTTACAATGAGGAGCTGGGCTATGCGATCAAACCCACAGACTTGGGGGCTCTGCACACGTTGTCCCACAGGGCCAAGTTATATCCCATCTTGACTTCCACAAGTCTGTCATTGTTTTGTCCTACCATCCATGTATTTTGATACAGAGAAAGGCTCAGCCTTTAGGTGTTAATAATAATTGAGATTTTCCTTTGTACTCCAGTCACACTTGGGAAATGCTATGAGTTCTAAAACGTCTTTCAGAGTCTCATGCTTTTGGAGGCAGGGCCTGGTTGGAAGAGATGAGTCACTTGACCCTGGAAGGGTATATTCTTTCTTTTTTTTTTTTTTGGTCTATTTTTTAAAAAAATTTGGATTTATTAGGTCATGTATGTAGCACCTAATACTTATTTCTTTGTGGGAAGTTGGTGCATATACATAACACATTGTAATTGGTTTTTTCTTCCCCTTTCCCTTCCTTCCCTTTTCCTTCCATGGGTGATCTTGGCTCCTCCTTTCTGTGTCTGCTTCTTGGCTGCCTTGGGTTGAGCAGCATTTTTCCACGATGGCCTTTGACCATGATGCCTTGGAACTAGCCAGTCAGCCATGGACTGAACTCTGAAACACAAGCCAAAATAAACCTCTCCTCCTTTAAATCATGACAGCAAAGTCCTATAAATATATATATATATGTGTGTGTGTGTGTGTGTATCCTCTTCCCTCCTACTCCAGAACCTTTAGTCCTATTTTATATTTTAATTTGTTTTTATTTTTTTTAAAAAAGGGGGAAAATTCACACAAGTGATAACTGGGTGATTTATCACACTAATCATCAATATTTCCAAATCAATATTTGGAAAAGAGTGCATGAAGGGAAATAAAAAGACTTAAGGCTGGGAGAGTAGAGGCTTGGGAAGTCTTGCTAGCCTGGAACTTCCTGGGAAGCAAGGAATCAGGTGATTTTGTGATGGTGTCTGGTTGTGATCCCCATGTGTGAGAATCCCAAGGAGCCTGGCAGATGGGAAGCTGCTGAGCTGGTCCTGAAGATGCCAGCTGGTGCACTGTGGCCATGGGGAGTGGGGCGCCAAAATCAGTTGCATCCCTGAGCCTTAATGTATGCCGGAAAACGAATCCTCCCAGGAACAGGGTTCTGCCAGTCCCTAGAAGAATATCAACTGAGATCTTTGATAACAAGAAATAAGGGGGGTGGATATCTCCTTAAATCTTCCTGCCCTGAATTAAAGTCACAGAGAAAAGCTTTCAGTACAAATAAACTCTACAAGCAGTGATTCATTCTGCTCTCTCTTATTTTCTCAAATGTGTATTTGAAATCATCAATTTTGTTTTGAGTACTACATTTGTTTCATCCCATGCATATTAACATGAAATATTACTGCTGCTCATTTTTAAGTACTTAAAATTTCTAATAATTTCTTCTTTAATTAAGATATATTTAGTGGAATGTGTTTTTATTTCTAGACATATTTTTAAGCTAACACTTTTGCTAATAACTTATGCTACTTCATTGTGATGTACAAACATCATCCATGGGAAGCTGTTTTTCCTATAGTTTATTGAGGATTACTATGTTGTCTGTACCATGTTGGTTTTCACAAATGTTGCATGTATACTTGAAAAATATTATGTTTTGCTTGTTAGGTATTACATTCTATATTTGTGTAACATTTCACATTTGTTAGTCACGTGTTTTGGGTCTTCTTTGTAGGCTAATGTGTGACAACTTCATTCATCCCTTTCTGAGCATATTAAATCTTTGAGTACCTAGGCTGCATTGTCAAATGTTTATGATTATTAAAATAGCATGATCTATTTTTCCTATAAAAGAGTATATGCCATTCTTTCTCTGTTTATTTTGGTTTTCATGATTTTTTTCACCTTTAATTGTTTTTGTCCAATATTAAAATTTATCACACAATTTTGCACATGTAACCTGAACTTGTTTTATTTTTTGAGACAGGGTTTCTCTATGAAGTTCAGACTGGCCTTGAACTCATTTATATAGCCCAGAGATACTCACAGTGATCCTCCTGTCTCAGCCTCCCAAGTGCTGGAGTTATAGGTGTGTACCACCATGCCCAGCAACCTGAAATATTTTTCCTCTGTACATCTTTAACCTTTGTATTTTCAAAGTTTAGTTAGAGAACATGATTAATTTGTCTTTCCATCCAGACTGAGTAACACACTTTTTATTGGTGAATTGGATGAATTTGTGTATTATTAAAATGTTAATGCTTACTGCATGCCAGGCATGGTTCCTGGCCCCTAGATATGCTAACACACTGAGTCTCTGAATTAACTTTTGAGGTAGATGAAGTTATCTTCTTGTCGTAAATGAGGAAACTGAGTCACCAATAGGCTAAGGAACTTGCTTAAGGTTACACAACAAGAAAATGGTAGGACCCAAAGGCAAGACATAAGCTCAGGCAACCCTGCTCTGAAATCACTATTTTTTTTCCAGTACTGGGGATTGAACCCAGGGCATTCACAGTGGACTACATCTCCAAACCCAGTTTTTCTTGTTTCTTTTATTTTTGAGACAGAGTCTCACTGAATTGGCCAGGCTGGGTTTGAACTCCCAATCCTCCTGTATCAGTCTCCCAGAATGCTGGGAGTTGCATTTGGAATTATTATGCTGTGATACTATAGCAGAAAATGCCCCTTCACTCCCCAACCAATATACTTTAGTTTCTGTTAGCTGCTCAGGTAATCTCCAGTTTCTTTTAGTTCCTGTTATGGTTTCTGTTACTTCTGTTTCCCAGAAATGGCTGGTCACTATGATGCATGGCTGGGTACTACGATGCACCTTGTAAGACCCAATCTCCAATCACCAAGTCACCCTGCCTCTGTACTTCTGCTTGCAACCCCAGACAAACTTCCCTCCCTGAAACTTTAGAGCCTGACTTCTTTTGGGAGTTGTGTTGGTTACTTTTTTTCTCATTGCTGAGACAAAATACCTGACGCCCAAAATTAGGAAAGCAAAGGTTTATTTCTTACAGTTCTTGGAGGTTTCAGTCCATACTCAGTTGGCTCCAAGGCAGCATGGTATAGCAGGTCTGCCATTCATGGCCGCCACAACAGCAAAGCAAACTGGCAAGAGAGGGAGACATGTCTTCTTCCCACTGTTACACTGTATGTCAGCTCCACCCCTGGGAGGGTGCAGCACTCACATCGCCAATCCCAGTGCCAGAAAACAAACCAACGATGAACGCTAGACTCAGCTGTATCCATGCCATGATACATGAGACTTGGTGGAGCCACAGGAACATAAACCCTAACAGGAGTGATCCCAGTCAGGTCCAAAGGTGTAAATAAAGCTGTTCACTGCCTCCAAACCTTTCCTGGTTCTGATTTTGCTGCCACACTACCTGTGGGTTCTAGGATTCAGTTAGGATTCACTTCTCTTATTCATGTGTTTTACTTTACCATCTATTTTTTTCTTTTAATGCTTTCCAGTGTTTGATGAATTTTGTTCTCTAATTTGATGTCAGTACTTCATGCCACCTCATCCTTGATCCTTTTAGTGTTGGATATAGATGGGAACCAACTACCTTCATGCTTTTGGTTGAGGGAAGATTCAGGAAGCAGTCTGAGTTTGTCTTTTATCTCCATCTTTACACTACTTCAGTTTGAGCCCCCTATTCTGGTCCAACTAACTGCTTTATTTTCCATCTTTTTCTTTCTTTCTTTCTTTTTTATTTATCCTCTGTGTTTTTATTTTAAAGAGAGAAAGAAAAAATAAAATAACAATAAATAAGAGTTTCAAAACAGACTTTTTTATTTTTTGTTTTAAAAACAAAACAAAAAAGGATAGAAATGATGTAGACTAATAGGACTTTAGCAATAATCAATACATTGCATATTGTTATCTTTATAGTAGTTATTCAGAGTACAAGATATAGGCAAGAAATAATGTTCAAACAATATTATCACAAATCTTTCTTTTCAATGAACTAAGAGAAACTAGATGTATAATAACTACCATATATATGTATATATACATATATATGTATATATACATATATATATGTATATATACATATACATCTATATATATATACATATATATATGTATATATACATATACATCTATATATATATACATATATATATGTATATATACATATACATATATATATATACATCTATATACTACATATATATATAGTTTTTTTCATTTAGAATTTCCTCTTCTCTGTTTTTTCAATTTTCAGATTCTACCCAGCTTTCAAATGTTAAGTCCAAATTCCTTCTCTTTATAAGTCTCTCTTGACTTTGCATTTCAGGGTTCTTGGATTCTCTTTATTTAGTGTAAGCAGAAAAAAGATTTATTGGTATTAAGTAGCTTACAGAATTCCTCAGGGCTTAGAAAGCTAATTCTGGGTGTCACACTGATTGCTATCCCAGCTCTCTGGAGATGTGAAATGCAGTGAGAACCCCTGCCTCAGCCTCCTGTCCTTAGGATGCAGACACCAGAACTTTGCTCTGTGTGTGTTCTCCTAGTGACTGTCACCTGCAACATGTAATGGCACACATGACTTGACCGTGCATGTCAGCCTGACCTCTCATGTTGGGAGCATTGTCAGGCAGCATCCAGGCCTTACATAGAGCCCACAACTGCATGAAGTTGGAGAAAGGCAGTTTACTTTTACACTCATGTCCAGAAGGCATTTGGAAAGAGCTGGGCAAGTCCATCCATAGTGTCTACCACATTCAATTACTCTGTGTGGCCTATAATAAGATACCTCTATGGAATCTTGTGTCTTCTAACATTTTTAACGCTTTTTTTCTTTTGCTTATAACATGTTTTTAAAGCTTATTTCACATACCCTTTCAACTGGACTCCTGATGCTTTTTGATGACTTTCTGATCTTAGGATACTTAGAAAAGTATCTTAAAATATCACTTAGACAATAGCTGTTGGTCAAATAACGTAATTTCAAAAGATTGTGTTTATAAAGTTCTATTTCCATACAATTTTATGCATAAAACTGGAAATTTATAAATCCAGATACACATATCAAGAATGTGATTATTGATTCACCAGACTGTGGAGGGAGAGAACAAGGATTCACCAAGAAGCAAGTCTTCCTTGCAAACCAGCGCCATGCACAGACCACCACTGGCAGGGGAACAGTCAGACCCAAGTTTTTCCCCATGTGTCAGTGTCATTTGCTGACTACAGGGGGAGGGAACAAGGATTCACCAGAAAGCAAGTGCTCCCTGTGAACCAGTGCCATGTGAGGGCCTCCACTGGCAGGTGGAAAGGCAAACAAGAAAAGCCAGTCCCCACCCCCAGTAAGCAACCAGCTGATCTGGAGAAACACAGGCTGCTATGATAGCTATTGAGAGGATAGCTGTACACAGTGTGGCATGTAGATGGGATTGCATTCTGAATGTGCCATTGTTAACTCCCTATTATCTTGTTTTGAATTGTCTTGTTTTTATTGGTTCTATTCTGTTCTGTTCTACTTGATTTTTACTATGTCTGAAGGTATCTGCAGCTATTTGGAAGACAACAAGAGGCATTATAGTAACTATTGTTGATTTCGTATTGTTTTGAAGTTCTGTATCACTTGCACTGGTTTGTTTTGATTGGTTTAATTCCGTTTTATTTTCCCTAGTTTTATTCTCTTAAAAAAAAAAGAATGCTGTTGTTTTATAAAAGAATTCTTCACTGTAGTAGAGATTCAAAGGAGTAAGTGTAAAAGCACATGTTCCATTGAAACAAATTCACCTTAAACCCTAAAATGTGAAATGTGACTGTACTTACAGAAAATCACAGCACATGCGTCCATAAAGCACTAAATGGCGTTATAATATTTAGCAGTAATTAGAAGTGAGAGAAACCCACATGCCACCAAATTCTGACAGTAACGTATCTGAAAAACCCGGTGGAGCATTTTAGAATGACCTGAAAATCATAATCATTGGAAAGATGATTGACTATGTTATTTACAGGATATTAACATCTGATCTCTGAAACAACCTCCAGCATCACTGTCAGGGAATAAGGACAATGTGGTGATTTCTCCCTACTGTTGGGCTCCATCTGGGCTGGGGTAGAGTGGTCTGTACCTGTCATTCACACACCATAAGCAATGCTGACTGCTGTGCCCTAGGGTTCCTGCCCTTCTCTTCCACAGTCATGAGCAGCCTCCTTGGGTTAGCGTTTTACTTCTCTTTTCCATTTGTTTTCCTCTTTTTATGACCTGGAGAAATATAATGTCTGTTTCTCTTCTTTTCCCCCTTTGTATATTGGGAAATGCTTTGGGGAATGAGTGATTAAAAGCATTTGGCCTTTGCTACCATAAACCATAGGAAGTCTATGATGGGGAATAACTGGGAGTCCAAAGGTAGAGTTGGCTCCAGGTAGCTGAGAAGCTGAAGGAGAATCTGACAAACCCAGGCTTGCTGTGTCCCTTCACTCTGCCCTTCTCAGGGTCAGCTTCACCATGCTGCTGTCCAGCATTTAATGGAAATGGGAATCACATGTTCAGAAAAGAGAAATGAAGAGACAGAGACTGAGACAGAGTCATAGAGTGAGCTCCTTTAGCCATGCAAGATGCATCATTCTCTTCAGACAGACAAGCACACATTAAGTCTCTTGTCATTCCTGAACTAAAAGCCATGGTCAAAGAATGCTCTGTGCTCATTGGCTTAGACAGTGTTGTTTTTTGGAACTGGGGAAGGGGTAGTCAGACAGAATCTTTAAGAATCAGATGGCACCTTCAATATCAAAAGAATTAAATGAAGGAACAAATGACAGGGTAGAAGGGGTCGTGAACTAATAAAAAATGGTGACATTTCCAGAGGGTTAGTACTTTTGGGAAACTGGAGTCATCCTTGGGTCTGGTGGGCACAGCAAGAGAACAGAGCTACTGAAACAGTGAGAGTAGGTGGCCTGGTAGACACCAGAAGACAGAGCTATGTCCAGTGAGACACAGAATTATGGCTGGCAGAAAGAAATACCCTGAGATCTCTATTCTTACCATGCTAGTGACCACCCAGTCCTAGCCAACACAAAAGTCAGAGAGAAATGAGGGCCAGGTAAGGTGAAGAAATGGGGTGAAGAGGGAGGAGATGAGGCCTGGAGGGATTAATGCAGGTTAGCCAGAACAAGAATGGCACAAAATCTGTTAGAAGTGAGAAAGTGGGAGTTGCGTGGTGGGGCCAACCTCTGTGTCCAACATAGCATCAGATCCCTTTTTATGCTTGAGGCAGAGAGAGCACTTTACAATGCAGATAAAATCACATAAATTTCCTGCTTTTAAAAAGATTCTTATTTTTAATGGGCACATACTATTGGTGCATATGTATGGGATATAGTAAGAATTTGATACATTGAAGTACTGTCGAGAGTGTTTAAGGATCAGATCAGGGTAATTAGCAGTTCTATCTGTTTGATGACATTTGTTGTTCCTATGTGCTGGGAACCTTCGGATGCTTCTTTTCTAGAAATTGTTCCAGTTTCAAATATTTTCAAGAATTCTCTGCAACTTTAGGATGATGTGGTTAGTATGACATGGCCCCTCAGGGTCTGGGTCTGCCTCCCTTCCAAGCCTCATTTCTTACTCTTTCCTTTCGAGCTCTGGAAATAACAGACTCCTTCTAGTTTCTTCTTTTAGTTTGGTCCTTTCCTCTGCCTTCTTACTCATAGCCAACAGGTCCAACATCCCTCTATGCTGGAAACCTTTCTGACCCTGACTCCCAGGTTGGGGACTCTCCCTGTGCACCCCGTGGGCCTGAGGTTTTCCTCTGGCTCAGTAGGCCACACCAGGGTGACAGTAACTCCTCTGCCCACCAGCAAATCAGAGAATCCTTCCAGCATAGACAGTCAGGTTTTCTTTCTCATATTAATGAGGATCTGTTGACCAGATGACTTCATGTAGATGAATATTGGTTTCTTTCCATCCAACAGTCTTTAGCAGATATCCCAAAGGGCACATGACTTAGGACTAGCATTGAGTCCTGGTTCTACTCTTCAATTGCTTCATGACCAGTAGCAAATCCTTACCTTTTTGAGCTTGTTTCCTCACTTAGAGAATGGTGATGAAAAAACAAAACAATGCTTGGCAGGGATGTTTACTGACACAGAGACAGTCATTGCGAACTTTTCATACTGACTGCCTGGTGTTCTTTGCTAGTTAGTCTCCAAATCTTCCCAGTTCAACAACCATCCCCAACCTCTTACTGTAGACCACCTTTCCTAGAAAAATACCTTGACTGTGGCCCCAAGGTCCCAGCTCCACCTGCCCTTTACTGCCTCTGGAGAGTCCTCCCTTTTCTAGGAATCTGGTCCAGATGTCACTTAAACATCAACTCTAGTTAGTTGTGATGCTTTTGGGGAACAAAGAAAAATGAGGCTCAGTCAAGCTAAGAATTTTAGAAAGCCAGTAACTGCCATTACAAAATGATTGTGAAGATTGCTGTGATTATTGTCTGCATTTGTTTCAATTAGACATTTTACTAAAATCTCTTCAGAAGTGAAAGAGCAGGTTGATGTTCTGTAACTGTGATAAAATACCTAAGGTAAACAATTTATAAGAAGGGGAGGTTTATTTTTTCTCATGACTTCAGAGATTTCAGTCTCCAGTTGGTTGGTTCTGTTCTTTCGGGCCTGTGGGTAGGCAGAACATCATGAAGGAAGTGTGGGATGGAGGAAAACACTCACCTGAGGACAACCAGGAGGAAGAGAAAAAGAGACAAGTGGGATCCGAACTCCTATCTCCCCTTTTAGGGCACCTTCAAAGAACTGACTTTTTCCCATTAGGTTCTGGCACCTAAAGGTCCCATCTCCCAGTGGCTCTATGGGCTGGGGACCACACCGTTACTACATGGGCCCTTAGGGTGCACGTCTCCAAACTGCTATAGCACAGAGTAAAGAATCAGTTACTGATCTTCACAGTAGCCAAGAGCCAGCAGATCTGATTACAGCCCGCCATGCACTGCCTACCCTCTCACCCTGGCATTTTTCCTTCAGTAGTGTCTCCTCCTCTCTCCCCAACACTGTCAAGTCAGACACTTGCCTCTTTTGATCTTGCTTGTTGCGCTGAATATCAGTCTGTGAAATATTTATTTAAAATGAGATGAGAGTACAGAATGGGACATTCTACTTTGGGCTAAGATCCAGAAAATGGAACAGAATTAAAAGATTCTAAACCATGAAATATTTAAACTGAATACATCCCTTCCTTAACCCCTCTTTTCTCTAACACAAATCGTTCAAGCAAACATTGTCAGGCCATTTTCGTATCTGTTGTCCTGCAACAATGCTAAATCTAAGGAGAGCTGCATAATATGTTTACATAATTGCCCGAATTGGAGGTATCTTGAAATGAAAAGTTTCCTGGTGATTTTCTCTGCCCATTCATTTGCCGGTTACAGAATCCTGAGCGCCCCTGCAGAGTGTGGCGAAGTGTCCTCTGCTTGAGCCTCATGTGATGGCTAGCAGGAGACATCTGGTCTAGGGGCTTTTCTGGGGTTCTTCCCTCCTGCTGCCCCAGGCCTAGGGCCCCAGGGAGTGGGCCCAGGACCTTGTCCCTGCTCTGGGAGCCTCCCTACTCTTCTGCTTCAAATCCAGGGCTGCAAAACAAGAACCAGAGATGAGGACAATCTTGGGGGCGAGGGGAAGCAGGGTTTTTATTAGATAGCTAATCTTTCCCTTCCTTTGTTTAGAGATTGTCCTTTAAATGGTTCTGTGAGGTTAGCTGCTCTACAGTGATTTGCGGGAAGCACTTCTGCAGATTGAAAACACTGAATTTTTGAAAGTTTTCACAGCAGGGTTAGCTAATTTTAACTCATTCAGTTCAAGACGAGTTCGGCTCTTCTTTCTGAAGTGTTGGGTGGTTTCATGGAAAGAGCACTAGTTCAAGGTAGCCTTAGTTTTAGTTACTGTACTTTCACTAACCAGTTGTGTCCCTGTGGTCATACCTTTGCTCCCCAATTTATTTTCCTCTTTGTCAAATTATGAAAATATAGTGCCTGCCCCACCAACATTATTGCATTGATATTTCAGGTGACTGCTGTTATAATCAATTCAGACAACTTTTTGTTAGTGATAAAAGATTGTTACATGAAAACAAATGTAGACAGTGGTGTAGTAAAGAGAATATATATTTCAGTAAGGAACCTCAGATTCAAGTGCTGACTCAGCCCCATGCTAAGTGATCAAATACATGTCTGCTCATCAATATGATTCAATTTTTATTTTAATTTGTTGGATGAGAGTAACAGTAACATTTGCCTCACCTGACTCACATTGATGCTGTCAGGGTCAAATGGGTTTAATGTGACAGGACAAGTAAAGGTCTTTGTACCAAGATAGTAATTACGTCATGGAAGGGTACTCGATGGGTGGCAGGAATTCACCCCAGAGGACAATATGCTCATTGATCTCTTGCCCCATTTTCTAGTTAGGAAAATGAGGTTTCAATAAGTAGAGCCACACAGTAATAAGCACAGCTGACATCCCAACACATCTGTTCAACTCTGGACCCATTTCTGATTACTGTTTACATAGCCGTGGACTACTATCTTGCTGCCTTTATTGTTTCAGCAAATGACGATGATATAATGACACAGAGTGTTATCTTCCCAGAGATAGAGGTTCTTATGATTGATCTGATAATGTTGCACTTCAATTATGCTTGCACCTATTAGAGTTATTAACTCCTCAAAAGACCAGGAGAAGGATTCAGTGAGATGGATCCCACCTTCTAATGAATTATCCCTGTGGCTTGACAAAAATGATGGATTCATCCTTACAAGATGGGTGAATGAGTCTGTATGTCTTTTAAATGTAAACTGAGACCTTTGGGAAATGAACTTCCAAGATTCCCACTTGTGGGTAGTGACAGTGATACTTGCTTTCTGTTGCCCTTGGTCATTTGAAAAAGCAGGAAGAAAGCAAGGAGGGACAAATATTATACAGTTTTTTTTTTTTGTGTGGTCATACAGGGCTGAATTTCAAAGTGAAATATTGGTACTTATTTAGACATATATTTATTCATTTTTTCTTTTGGCTGTATTTTTGGTGGTGCTGGGAACCAAACCTGTCTTTTCTGGTTTAGCACATTCACTTTGATGTTATTTGGTTATAAGTTTTAGAATAGAAAGTATTCATTCCTTCTGGTGTCATTGGTCTCTCTCTATGTCTGATCCTTTTTTGTGGGTGAGCAACAGCTGACTTTCTGTGTAACAAGGGCCTGATGATTCTACACAGAGAAAAGACTAGAAATAGGAGAGTTGGAGGGAAGAATGAAAGTGATTTAAAAAGGAGAGAACAGAAGTCAGCAAAATTTCTATCTGGAACAGAGTAAGGCTGCTCACAGCAGTTCAAGGAGAGACCCTAAACTTACTGCCTGCTTATTTTCTCTAGGAGTAGTTCTAGAATTTGAGCTGTATCGAAATTTTCTGGGAAATATTTTAAAACATGCGTTTATAGTCTCTACACAAAGCATATAATTCAAGAGTCTGAGAATTTGCACTTCTGACAAGTTCCAAACAGTGTTAGTGGAGTCACCACTTTGAGACCACAGTTCTGGGGTACTCATCCTCTCTCATAGTCTCCCCAGCTCTGTTTGCATTAGGAAAGGTGAAATGCATGTTGCAATTACTTTGCACAGCCTATGACTGGACGGGTGGCTTTTCCAGCCAAGACTCCTCAGATATCGTTCTCCTGTGCTTGGTAAGGTTGCTGTGGAGCTGTCTATCCCCTTATTGTTTCTCCAGAAAACAGTCTGGGAGGAAAATTGCTCCAAATCGAGGTGTTGGTTGCTATTAGTGACTGGCTGAAAGAGATATACTGTGTCTGGTGTGCCGGTCACAGAAGTATCGCAAAGAATACAAACCTCTTAAATAATCCTTGAGTTCACTTCTGCCCCATATATCAGGGCCAGAGTCAGTTGTTCTAGAACAACACTCTGACTCTTGAAAACAGATAGCAAAAGCAGCAGCTGTGCGGCCTCTGTTTATTTATTTAATCCTTCATGAAAACACAGTGACAGGGCCGAGGATTGTCACCTAGCCTATCAACATGACTGTGCTCGGCAGGGGCCTTGTCCTCATCTGCGCCCTCTGGCCTTTCCTGTGTCTGCAAACAGTGGCAAAGCGGAAACAGAAGGGAAGCAGGAGTGAGGAAGTGGTGTTGAGTTGCAAAACACAGCTAGAACAATTGGCACTGTTATTCCCAGGACAGGCAGGGTCCCAGGGGATGTGGAAGCACACACTGTAGGGGGCAGTCCTGTTCTCAGGCACCCAGGGAATGCACTTTGGCGGCCTTGGATTTGTCCTGCCTCTAAGGAAGCTATTTGCAGTTTTGCACAGTGGGATGGTTTTATGAGCCAACCCTCTCATTTTTATGAGGGTTCCCAGGGTAAGGCAGTTATACAATCTTACACCAGCACAGCGACTTCAGTAAAGTACAAACAGTGTAAAGTAGGCCATCCAGATCCACGAAGCAGGCAGCACCGAGCAGGCGTGAGTTCGGATCAGTTCAGGGGTGACCTGGCTTATTACCATCAGATAGAGGAATGAATAGAGCTTACAGAGGGAGAGAGCACAAATGGGAAATAAATAATTCATTGGGCATTTTCCAGAAGCTGTAAGTTGAACGGACAGAAATCATGTTATCAGAAAAGGACCCCAAATTCAACTGTTAGGATGTTCCCTCAAATTACCTCTCAGATTTGCTGGCTGAAGGAAATAACATTACCTTCAGCCAAGCATGTGGTCAGCAATCCATCATAAACACAACAAGGCTCTCAGGCAGGAACACAGCTTTCTGAGACAAAACGTGTTTCCCCAGTGAATGTGTGGAGAACAAGGTCTCTGGGTGAGCTTGTATTCACAAATGAGTTTGCTAAGCTTGGGCTTCCCAAGAAGACAGGGTTAATTATAAACTAGACTACAGATCTTAAATTTATCAGCAGGCTAAGTAGTTGGTGACTGCCCCAATCGGAGTCAGCTTCCAGGAAATGAAACAGGACTTATTTACATTTAGAGTGATGCCTGCTTCTTAATCACCTCAAAGCATTTAAAAATTAACTTTACTCCCAGCAGCTCAAGAGGCATAATGAACCAGGGGATGGAATTTACAACTCTTTTTCTCTCTTCTTGTGAGTTGCCTAGTCATTATTTTAGTCTGTGTTCTTTGCCTGTGTCTTTTTTGCTAAGTCCTGGAAAAGTTTTCTTTCTTTCTTTCTTTCTTTCTTTCTTTCTTTCTTTCTTTCTTTCTTTCTTTCTTTCTTTCTTTCCTCTCTCTCTTTCTTCTTTCTTTCTTTCTTTCTTTCTTTCTTTCTTTCTTTCTTTCTTTCTTTCTTTCTTTCTTTCTTTCTTTCTCCTGGTTCCGTTTTACTAAATATTCTGTAGTTTGTTTGGTAACCCCCTTAATAAAACTGTTTTCTAAAGCCTTCTTGGAACTGCTAATGGCCAACAAGACAGGTCTATGTATGAGAATACAGGAAATTGGAACTATTCTGGCAAACTTTCTTGGATTTGAAATGCTTTAGTTAGGATGGTCTGTCACCAAAGGTTTCTTATGAGCTGTGACAGTTTGAATCTTAGATGTCCTTTAGAAGCCCACGTACTAAATGTTTGGTTTTCAGGCTGTGGCACTATCTGGAGGTAGTGGAAGCTTTGGGACTTAGTGGGAGGAAGTTAGGTAACTGGGGCAAGCCCTCAAAGAAGATGTTGTGATTGGGCCCTTCCTCTTGTTCCCTCCCTCTCCTCTCTCTCTGCTTCCTGTTTGCTGTGAAGGGGACACACCCCTGTTGTGATATACTGTGCTGCCACAGGCCCAAAGAAACAGGGTCAGGGGACCATGGACTGATACCCCCGAGACAGAGCCAAAATAAACCTCTCCACTTACTGAATTGGTTCTGTCAGGTTTTATGATGAAGTGCCAACCAGCATAAGGGTTACACATGCTGGACAAAAGAGGTGGCCCAGGGACACAGGCCATTACTGCTCACAGGGCATGTGGCCGCTTTTAAATGAACACTGGTGTGATTAAATATATTTTGATTAGAAATTTCTAGCCAGCTAATAAAAATGACCAGAGCAGTTAGGATGATAGATGCCTATATAAATGGTAGTCTCAGACTCATTTTAGTATAACACAACCTCAATTCATGTTAAAATTCTCATTTGGATCTGTACTCTCTAATTATTTCATAGTTTGTTTAACTTACAGAGGATGATCAAATTTGCTGGTTGGATGTGAGTGATAAGAGTACCTTCCTTGCCTCACTCAAAGGAACATACAATTTTGTAATATTTTTGTCAACCAAAAGTTGTGTGCATATAAGGTACCTGGAAATTCCATTATGTAATATTTTAATAATATAAAACATCTTAACCATTATTTTTGTTTTTGTTTTAAATATTCAAAATATGTAAAATTCCATCTCCTTAGAGTGCTTTTGTTTTCCCTTTATATAAAATGCTACCATATAAATACTTTAACTTAAAGAAAGCTATTTTCTAGAAGGGCTTGAAAAAATTGGGCCAAGCTGAGGCATTACCAGGAATACCTTTTGGTTATAGAGCAAAGATATATTTGTCTTTAAAGCATTTGAGCACGTTCTGTTTAGAAATCCATTAAAACATGAATTTGTGTAGAAGAGAGTTCCTTCTTGTCAAATTGTGCAACAAAGATGCCAAGGACAGGTTCTGAGGTTCCAATTCTGCACACCGAAGCAGGTTTACTTACTGCAGCAAAAGGTAAGAAGTACTCTTGGGTCCTAAGGATTATTCTTGAAAAATGGGCAGAAGCAATGCCTCTGGCTCAGTGTCTGTACTGTGGGCAGAACGTCCTGTGTGTCACCGTTGGCTCCTGGCCGACTGTGCTGGAGGAAGATTGGCGGCATTACCTCTTGGGCTTTCCCATAACAAGATGTACATCTCTTGAGGCTATCCTGGTGAGCCACGCTGCACATAAATGCATTCTAATTAAATATGCTTTTCTCTAGGGAGAGATGCCTTCATTATAGGGACTTATTTCAGGGGAATATAGATATATGCATATCCATACTTTAGTGATAGACACCAGTGCCTAGTTGCAAGCAAGCACATACACATACCATCCCCCATCCCTGCTCCCATCTTACATCTTGCTATCCAGAGACTCACACGAAACAAGTCCCTTGAGATTGAGCATACTTCTTTCAAATATGTGAAGTCAAGCCCTCCGTAGACACAGGTATCTTTCCATTATGAGTACAATGAAAAACTTTCTATCTCTTGAAATTTCAGGGTGCCATTGTTCATCGAAACACCTGGCACAATTAGGAGTTAATGATGTTCTCAGATGACAAAGATAGTTAGCACTTATGGATACAACCAAGAAACATTATTTTAAAATATATGTATACGCTAGAGAGGGAAGGCAAGACTACACACAAGTGGTCAAAGCATTGTCTTCCTCTTGCTTGTTTAACAATGAAAATTGACCATGGGTGGCAAATGTTATATCTAATGTTAGATTCAAACTGCACACTGATTCATTAGCCAGCCTCTGCTAAAGGAACACAGGTGCTATTTCTAGAAGATCCTAGAAGCACATTGGAAGAAGTTTCGTTTCCTTTCCCTCCTGTCCATTTTGCAAAGAAGTTGTTCATGTGCAACAAATGACTCAAATATCCAGGTCAGACTTGTTTTCTTTCCATCTCTAGTTTGTGTTGTGTGAGGAGGAGTGAAATATTGCCACTGGACTTTACTGTGGGACACGTGTACCCAGCAAGGCAATGGAAGGAGTACATATTAAATGAATACATATTAAAAATGAGTACATATTAAAAAAACTGTATTTATACTCATAAGACTTTTGAGTTATTAAAAACCAGACACTGATATTGAGAATTTACCTTTTAGACTCAAATCTTTTAAAAATTCGTATGTTTTCAAATGAATTTGAATTAAAATGGAAGAATTTAGACTAGGTAAGGAAAAGAAATTACTGCTATAGGTACACCCAAGGAAGATACTTAATCAGTTATCCATTTAATAGACCTGCTGTTGCAGTGTTTTCTGTTTCTGTGCAAGGCAGAGTTGATTTATTTGTTTGGAATTGCTGATCTTCCTACTCTTACATATTTAGACGGTGTGCAAATTTTTTGAATTTTCCCCTGGAGATGGTGTCCAGAAACACATGGTCAAATTGCATTTTATTCAGTATTCTCATGTTAGAATTTGTTTGGGCTTATTCAGGGAACATTTTTTTTTTTTTTAATGGACAGATCCTTAACAGTGAAGATGCAATAAGTCTATTTCAGATTGGAACAATGATCTTTTAATTTTACATACACTTTTATTTTTCTTAAAAAATTGCCTTGCCCTTTGTCCTTAAACTAGTATCCCACGAGAATTTATATTTCTGAATGAATGAAAAGTAAATCAAGATCCAAGTAATCATTGTGAACTGACTTCTTTGGTGAAGTAAGGGGGTGAAGTTTTGACCAATACCTATGGGATTGCTGAATTAAAAGAAAAGTTTATTGGTTATATTGTGTGTATATTAAAAAATGCTCTACCTGGACATTATGGTGGCATGGCTACTGTTTCATTTCTTCCATATAGTAGGAAGTGAATTGAAGTCTGTCTTCTAAATCTATATTTTGAATTTTTGGAGGGTACTTTATGTTCCTTTGCTAAGGTCCTTGATCTAACGTACTGATGTTTCTTGTTCTGAGATCAAGACTGCCAAATGGACTTAGTTGATGGCCAGACATGGGTAAGCAATGAGGAGTCCAATGAGAAGATAATGACAAAGAACATGACCAAACAATGTCAGGAAATAAAAATATACTTAATGAGACCCAAAGTGTTACCCTAATTGCTATATATATATATATATCCCTCACTTCCCATTCTGGTTCAGGAAGAATTCTGCAACCACAGTGGCTATAAAAGATAGCTGAGTTTGGACCTGGAGCCAAGCAGACTTGTCACTTCTTATTTCTTGCTAGGGTGAATTAGGGAGAAATTTCTAGTCTTTCTAAGACATAAGCTTTTTGGCTTTTAATCTTTTAAATAGAGCCCAAAACAGTGGTCTCTCTTTCACAGGGCAATAGACATTTGCAGACCACAAGGCTAGATGCACAAGATACGTGTCCTTGTCCCTTGGGGCTTGCTGGGGACCAGTTCTGGGGAGAGGGGATCAGAGTTTCTGGGAAGGTCAAGTGTGAATGCCTGACAGCTGGAACCCTGTGCAGGTTCAAAGGACCAGGCCCAGGAGAGCAGGTGGACCTATTGCTGTCAACCAGCTAAAAGCACAGAGGACAAGCTGCAGAAGGCAAGGGGCTTCCACCGGGGCCTAAGTGTCTGGAGGCTAGAAAGCAGCAGGGAATTGGAGATAAAAGATGAAACACCAGGGAGAATCTGCTGATTTCTTGGCAGGCGCCCAGTGTGCCTCTCACGCATTGTGCTCAGGCATTGTGCTCTGCTAAGATGTTTGGTCCTGTGAGCAGGAAACACCACAGAGGCCTGTTAGGGAGCGATCCTACGTCAGTTGGTGGAGGACAAACTGGAGTTTCAACTAGAATCCCAGCAGGCTCCAGGAAGGTCGAAGTCTGTGCTCTGACATCTGAGTTGGGCTCTGCTCCCCGTAGAAATGATCAGACTCTGCTTCGGGTGGCTCAGACATGCAGCACCCCCAGCTCCCCCAGACCTCAGTTTACCTGGTAACTCCCATCCCATGCTAATCTTAAGACTCACCTTGTCTAAAATCTTTATTTTTTTTTATTTTTTATTTTTAATTTTTTTTTTTTTTTTTGGTGAAATCTTGCTGGGTCCACACTCTCCTTTCTCTCCTTCCACTCCTTAATTTTAGACTTGCTTAGTAATTGTTATCAATACCTACTTTAAAATAAAAATCAGGACAGCTGAGGGTACTAATGTCACCTAGTTGCCAATTAAGGAGAAAAATGCCAGAAGGTGGCATTGGCTTGCTTTTGGATGTAGGGACCCACACACACAAAAAGTCTGTGCTCATAAAAAAGATGTGCTGAGTATTCCCCTCAGGGGGATAAGCTATGAAACCTCCTTCTTTCCTGATTAAATGATAAAATGGGGTGACAGATGGGGGGAGGAGGGGTTGTGGTTAGGGTCATGGAGATGGGCAAGGCTACCTGGGGCAGCACCAGGACCCCATTTTAGGGGATGTCCCAAATAGAGTAGGAGCTTTATTTTGGGAAGAAAAAAATCCTTAACGCTTACCCACAATAGTCCCCCTCGGAGAAGCGGCTGACCGTGGGAGGCATCAGAAGGCTGCTCAACAAAGACATCTGGCCCAGTTTCGCCATCGTCTAACCTCAGTGTGAGTCGCGCATCTTCTCCTACTGTTTGTTTCTTCTCTTGCTCACTCTGCTAAATGATAAATCAACTTGGCAGGAACATTATGTTTCTATTCATTTGCTGGAGTGTGGGGCACACAGGAGCCTCTTTGCTACATGTTAAATGGTAACGCTGTGACAATGAGGCAAAGACTGGGAACCAGGGGCAGCATTTGGGAAACCAGCAGGAAGTAGGAGTCTGAAAATCACTCACCTTTGCCATGAAGTGGCTCCCAAATCTACTGTATCCTGTGACAGATTTGAATAGGGGCATTATTCATGAGCTGTGAGGTATGTGCAAATTGTAGTGAAATCAAGCTGGGAGGACAGGAAGCAGTGTTCATTCAAGCAACCTGAAGTGTGACAGACCCCAGGGGTGGCTCAGAAGCTGCCAGCATAATTATCCCTGGACCTTGTCACCTCAGCCAGCTCAGCACCTGGCCATGCTGCAGGTGGAGGGCAGAGGGGCTGATGCTGGATGCTGTCTTTTCAGGGGTGCCCTTGTTTTGTGTCTGTTCTTATCCTGGGACAGGGAGGTGGGTTTGGGGAGGGGGTGACTCTTGACCAAATCACGAGGTAGGAAAGTGTTGATCTTGAAAAGAGATCATTCTGATTGGCTGTGAAAGGCAACTTGCTGCCATTAAAAAGCAATCAGTAATTTGAAAATGCATGTCTACATCTTCTAATAATACTGTCTGGGTTGTTTGTCCTTGGGAATTTAAAAGGTGGCACACTGAGGACAGCAGGGCCTCAGCAAGTTGGGGGAGGGAGGGAGGAAGAGTATCTCACATGGCCTGCTGTGGTATCCCCAGTCCCCAACAGGATGCTGGCCAGGACTGACCCCCAGCACCTTGCAGACATCAGGACAGGCCCACCATCAAACAGAAAAAATAGCAGACAGGTAGAGCTCTGGCTGGGGGCTAAAGAGCCTGGGATCCTTCAGGCCCTGCAAAGGGCCTGTCTTGGTCAGAAGACTCCAGATTCTGCAGCTCAGAGCCTTTCTGGGAGGGTCAGAGCCATGGCACACAGGAAACAGGACAGTTGTAGGCTCCGCAAATTCTGGTGTGGATTACTGGGGGCAGAATGTGGGCTGGCAGAGCTCTGTAATGTGGGGTACTCCCAACCGGCACCTGGTTACAAACCCTTGAGCCCAGTTCTGTCCTGCTTTCTTGAGCTTCCAGTAGTCTCCATGAATTGATGAGACAGCACAGCACAGCACAGGTGACCCTCCAGGGTCTTCAGAGGGGGTCATTTCAGTGTCTTGCTTAGAGCTGCCCTGCCCCAGTGCAGCCCAACGTGGGTGCCAACCATTCCTTACATTTCAGAATTCTCAAAATCCCTGTGGTACCTGTTATGTGATCTTCACAGTCAGTGTGTCTGTCCTAAAGGTGAGGATTCCAAGACAGGGTGGGGGAGAGAACCATTGTATGTTTGGTTCACCCAAGCCTGGACTTGATCCCAGTTGGGAACTGGGAGCCCCTTGCTGCTGCCTCCAGATGTGAAGGAGCCAGAGGTTAAGAATTAAACCCCTTCATGTAGCGTGGATGTCTGCAAGAATCTCACCTCCACTGTCTGTTCACTCTCTGCTGGTCACAGGACTGCCTCTGTGCCTCTACCTCTTTATCTGCGCGTGAGTTGGGAGCACCTTGCCGAGTGTCACCTCACCGCATGCCAGTTAGGATGGGTCAGTGCCTGCAGTGACAGCAACTGTCTTTGAAGCTTATTCTCTAACTGAATAATTAGGAGAGTATGCTATGCACTTATCGGGCATTAATTCATTTAATCATCACAATAACCCGAGGGAGTATACTCATTCCCATTTTAGAGATGAAGAACCTGAGGTATAGAGAGATGAAATGATTTCTTAGCAGTAGACTTTTCCAAAGCAGAGCCTGACTCCAGGCAGGTAGTCAGCAGATGCTGCTGCTGCTGCTGTGTGCATGGGTGGCACAAGACTGGGGCCCCTCCCCTGCAGGTCTGGGGCACCACAGTCAGGACTGCAGCTTGGCTGAAAAGGATTTTCAGCCCCTGCTATAATGCGAAGCCCTCTTTGTTTCCATTAAATCTTACCTCGCTTGTAAGCTGCAGTGTCAGGGACTGTTTCTGAGGCCACTCTGCTGGAGGAGAGGAGGGACTCCTGAGGACATTGCCTGCAGAGGTGATGAGGACACTGCTCCTGGGGGGACGTAGGGAGGATGAAGACTCATCTGTCTTCCAGTTTTTCCCTACTGCTGAAATGATTCGTATGGTTGGAACTCATTAAAGTTCATTTTCTGAGCCCTCTTTCAATGAATTGTTTTAGTGCTGTGATGTGTTGGGAATTATAGACTAACAAGGCCCCTTCAACAGATGAGGAATTCAAAGTATGGAGAGGTCACTCGACCAGACAGGGCAAATCCAGCACCAGCACCCAGAATCCTGCCTCCCTACATGCGTACAATTTATTTTCCTATCCTCTGATGAACTTTAAGAGGAGATAACTGCATGTGACCTCTGCAATCAATTTTAAAATTTCTGTGTTGATTTTCCTCCATGATCCCAGCTTAGGAGTGAGGGCTGAGAGTTCTTTTTTGCTAGTTTTGGCTATGTGGAGCCTTTGTGGTGGAGGGCTTGTCATCTAACTTGTAGTTTCCAATCTATTCTCCTGAAATGCAGGCTTAATGATGCTTCCCTGCCTTCTAGATATGAGTGAGGGTTAATTAGATAATGTTTGCATAGTGCTTTGAAGATGAAAGCACCATATAATTGTTATTACATAGCCTCTCTTCAGAAACCAGGAATGCTTCAACTTCAGGAAAAGTTGAACATGCCTTCACTTGTTTCGTTCACTTTTGGATGAAACTTGTTAGGCATTGGTGAACTAATGATACTGTGTAGAGTACCATGGATCAAAGAGTCAAAACAAACAGCTGCCACTAAGAACACTTAGGATCACCAGGAAGCAGCTGTCAGGGGTCTTGGTGATGGAGTGAGCCCACCCATTCAGTTAAGAGTGGCCAAGTAGCACCGTCAATTACTGGATCCTCCCATGAGGGAATGTGGGTCATTAGGAGTGTCACAGCTCCACTGATGACAAAGTGCTGCTATAGGTGAGAGAGAACATTTTGGAAGAATTAGGGTGCAGGGAATGTCATAGGAAAAAAGGATAGGTCATTAAGCAAAAATCCATCCTTACCATGTTTGAAAGTTATCTCAAAGTTCTCCTGACTGGCCTCCCTGCCTTTGGTGTAACTTCAGGACATTAGTCTGTGTTCTTCCCATTATCAGATATATGGCACTTTTTATTGTGGCAAGTCTGTGACTCGTCTTCATTTACAATGTTATGTTCCAGTCCGCATTCCAGAGGAGGAAAATTAACTTCAACCATGGTGGGAAGTGTCAAGAATTTGTAAACACGGCTTAAAACCACCACAGTAGTCTGTGCATACTTGTTGACTGATTGAGTGGGTAAATAAATGAACAGCTGTTTGTTTTATTTTGTTTTTGTTATTTCCAAGATGAGAGGAAGGCAGCAGCCTAACTAAAAATTTTACTGCTTTCTTCAATATACAGAAGATATTTGTTTATTTTTTAACGTGTTTACAACTCATGGGGAAGTATGTCTATCTTTCTTCTTATAAAACCACATTCTGTTATTGACTGGAATTAATAGGTGTGAACTTCACTTTTTTGGGTGTTATTTTGCTACCCAGTTGCTCAGATATGTCTACTTGCATGAGCTTGGGTGAATGCTGGCTGCTATCTGAAAAAGCAGGTGTGATAGTCTAGTACCACTGGGCCTCTTAGTTGTTCACCTCATGCTCCTTATCACTTTGCTGGGGCAAGTGAAGCAAGGTTTTGAAATTTTATCTTAAGTTTCTAAATTGTTCTGAGGTCCCTGTAAGAGCAAAGAAATCAAGACAAAATGACAACTTTGATGCTGAGGTGATGCAAAAAGCCCTTTTCCTGTCCATACAACCTCTGGTCCTCTACGTTTGGCACATATGCCGTCGTCTCTAAAGAAGATCTTAGCTTCAGACATTTCACTTGAAGACCAAGCAAAAGCTTCCTGGACTCTTATTTACAGAACCTCAACACTATGACTTTCTGATTTGATGACTGGGATGGGAATCAGTAGAACATGAAAATTTCCACGAAGCTAGCATCCCGGCTGTGTGGCTGTAGCAACTTAGAGCAAAAGATTCTGATCAGACGACAGCCCTCTCTTGCTTATCTTCTTTTAGCCAAGAAGCATCGTGCCCAGAAATTTCCATAGAACAGCACACACTTCGTTAGATTTCGTGGGATAGAGTGGTTTCTGGCCTTAACAGAGTAGAGGTTGACAACTGGGATGCTGCTGCTCAGGACAAGGGGAGGTTGAATCCCTGAGAAGGTGAACAGGTCTGAGTCCCAATGAAGGACAGCCGTGCTGAGGCGGTAGTAACGGAGGGGGTAAAACAGCAAATGAGGCCAGAGGAAGATATTGGGGTCAGATTCTGCAAGGCCTTCTTGCCTACTAAGGGTTTTCTGCCCTATTCTTTAGGGAATAGGAAGCCATGTCAAGTAGGAGAAACTTCAACAGGGAAATGATAGAGATCACATCTAAGATGGAGAATTATCATAAAGGTAACAATAGCAAATGGGAGACCATTTTAAAAGAAGAGAAAGAGTGAGAGATACCCTTCAGCAGGGCAAGGTAGTAGTTCAAACAAGAGAGAGCAAAACCTAAGCCCTGGTTGTCACATGATAGTGGAGACAGGGGAAGGAAGGGAGATTGGGAAGGCTGATTTGCAGGATCTGGTGTCTGCTATGGAGGCTGAGGGAGGAGGTGGAGTTGAAACTAAATCTCCAGGATTTGGAGAAGGAGCAGGATGAGGTGGCATGGCGTGCGCAGGCTGTTTGGGTTGTACTCTCAGTACCTGGAGGAAACACAGTTCTTTCAGTGTGTGTGGGGAGCGGGGGAGTTGTTCACTCCCTAGTGTTTTCCTATCTGTCACAGGAGTGTTTTGCTGTCTGCTCCCCACTTTCCCTGCTTAGTCTGTTTCCTCAGATTTAGCACTCAAACTGTTGTCAAGCCATATTATTGGTTTGAATTTGAAATATCCCCCAAAGGGCACAAGTGTTCAGAGGTGGACTTTTTGGAACCCTTGACTAGATTATGGGGTCTTTAATTTCATCAGTGAATAATGATTTGGATTCATAATTTGATGGATTCATGATTTGATGGCATTATTCGGAGATGATGGAAACTTAGGAGGCAGGGCCTAGAGAAAGGGAGTGGACCTGGAGTGTGACCCTCATGAACCACATCTTCTTTCTGGCCTCTCTCTCCTTAGTGCCCTCTCTCTCTGCTGTGAGGTAAGCAGCTTTCCCTTGCCACTCCCTTCCACCATGATGCTCCGCCCCACCACAGCCTTAGAAACAATGCATTCAGCTGACCACATGGTGCAAAATTTCTGAAACCGTGTACCAGACTCAACTCTTCCTCTTCCAAGTTTTTATCCTCAGATGTTTTATCACAGCATGGAGAAGCTGACTAACATAGATCATCAGTGAGGCCCACACCTAGAGGTAGTTAGAATTACAGTCTTTCTTCCCGCTCACTTTAGCCCACTGCCCACATTTGTTCCTAAGTGAATCTCTTCCTATGCATCCTGGTACAACATTCTTAGCTACTAAGCATGCCCATCATTTTACTTGGTTCTGTAGCTGGGAAAATGCCTGCCTTATTTCCCCATATCTTCTGTGGTCATGCTGATTAGGATGGGCTGAAACCTGCTGGGTTCAGTTTTCAGACAATATTATTCTCTTATGCGTGTTGGTTTTTAAAGACTCACAGGCTCTTCTCGTCTTTCATAAATGGATACGTTGCTTTTTATGAAGGAATTACTTCTTCACAGTATTGCCTGCAAAGGCCACTGGGATAAGAGAAACGACTTTATTTTGACTGTGAGGTAGAGGATTACCTGCTGCATCTGCTTGGTGGAGTTAGGAATATAGAAGGCCATCCTGAGAGCTGCTGAGAAGGTGACCTCTGGTCACCTCTCCTCTGGTTCCAACCAGGATGTGGACTGTTGGTTCTCATTCCAATACTCCTAAGTATCTGGATCTGAGATTCTTTATATGCCAGTCACATTTAGGCTTGATTATTTTTATTCCATAGAACATGGAGGAGGACACAGCACACTTCTGAATGGAATCCTGGCCACTTCTTTTTATAAATAATGGGACTGAGTGTGACAGTTGGTCCCTTGTTTAAAAGATCTAGATATAATAAATGATGTTATTGATTTGCTCCCATCATCCAAACAAGCATTTTATCCTCTACCCTTGCAAGGACCAAAAAACTGCTTCCATGTCATTTTTAGAGGTTAAGAATTCTGCCTATCTATCTATCTATCTATCTATCCCCTGTGGAAATTATATTCTGCTTCTTAATAACACATATCTGTCTTCAGAAGAAATTGGGTTGTCTAAAAAATTAAAAAATTTGATTCTAATATCCTCAGCATAATTCATTTCAAATTATGTTTCAAACTATTTCTCCTTTTATGGCAGATCTAGCTATTAGATTTTCATGATTACTTCTTAAATCATTGGGTTAAGATCATTAAAGCAAATAACATTAAAAAATAGCTTAGAACTTTAAAAAGAGAGTGTAAAAATTTAACTGATTGTGTTGCCACACCACATGAGCTCACACACACAGCCTCCCACTTCCACTCTCATGCACCAAGTGCGATTCAGTGACAGGCAAATTAGCTGCATCGTGATGTAGCAGACAGCCCTGCTCCTCACATCTGTTTGGACCGAGCTCATTTCCCTGGTGCTTAAGCTGTTAGCTCGCATGCAAATACCTGCTTCCAGGGAACTGAGGCCCAGCGCTGCTTTGGGCCTAAATTGATTGCTGAAGTTACAGGACTGAAATGCCTCAGGTAAAAAATTCAGTCAAAAGAAAAACATTAAGTCGACAGCTATGTAAAGCATGCTGCCTGACAGCCGGGGGTGCTCGGGGGATAGAGGAGCTACTGCAAATAAGGTCAGCGGAATTAACACTCAATTACCCTTGCTATGAAAGGGCCAGCAGAAGGGCTTCCCATTCCTCCAAAGAAATTTCTGATTTGGGTGTGTAGTAGGGTAACCTTCCTTTTAAATGATAACTGTCTATAAATTAGGTCATTTACCTTTTCTCCCCCACCCCAATTTAAAATGTTCTCTGTAACATTTGTACTGTTTTGCCCTTTAAAGACAGAAAATTACATTAATATGGCCAAAGCAGCTCCTTGGTTTGTGCCACACTGAAAGAATAATTCCAGTCTCAGATCCTTTATTTCACTTCCCTTTGTCTCAGCCTCATTATCAATTGTCTCACTCCCCATAGGGTGCGCATCCCCATGAACTTAGTGGGTATCAGCCTTCTGTATCAGGATATCAGAAAAATAGAAAATATGTTCCTGCATGTTCTGAACTTGATCTAAATATTACTCCATAGTATAAAAGATGGGGCTCCTTATATTTTTCCTCAGCAATTTGTTTTTCCATTGTTTGTGCTTAATAATTAATCATCTTTTGACCCCAGAATAAGAAACTGCTGTATGCACAAATGGCACTTTAAAACTACTTTCCTGTGACTTTGCTATTATAACATCTGTGCACATGTGTGTGTGCTTACTCAGTTCTCTGGAGGCACCTATCCAGAAACTTGTGGTTATAAGGCATGTATGTACATGATTGTACTATACAGAGTGCTCACCAGAATGGCTGTACAAATACAATACTTGCAATCTCTTTTGAGAGTTTCTATTTCCCCACATGCTTGGTAATGATAGCATTTGTTTATTGTTTATTTCTTACTCACATCAGTGTAGCTGTGAACTGATACCTGTGACTTGGAGTTCTCTGATTACCCATCATAAGGATATGTATCACTTTACCTCATCTATCCAGGTTCCTCTTCAGCAATTTAAGTATCTTCCCCCCACCATCTGCTTTCCTATTGGAATGCCTCTTTTGTTTTTACTGATTTATATGAGTTTCATATGACTTATATGATTTCTTCTATGGCTAGTAATCCTTTCTAGATTGCATACATTGGACATATCTTCTGTCCATCTGTCACTTGTAGATCAGTCAGCGGTGTACTCTGTGGAGCAAGGATCTTTAATTTAGGTGTAATCAAATCTTTCTTTTTCTCCCTTTACAGGAACTGATTTTTCTGACATACCCCTTCCTGATCCCAGAATCACCAATCAATTCTCCTGTTCCCTTACCCCAAACCAATGGCTTATTTTCCACTAAGGTTTTAAATCCATTTTGATTTATTTTTATTTATAAAGTGAGGTAGAGATGTAACTGGATCTTTCCATCACAATGAACTTAACATTACTATTATTTAACTAATCTGTTTCTTTTCTATGCCTTTATAAGATGCCACTTGTATTATGCTTCACTTTTGACAGGAATTTGGGTTTAGTTTTAGATTCTCCATTTTGTTCCATTGCACAATTGGTCTTTAATAGGACCAGAAATGTGATATTTTATCCATGATGGCATGAGCTGTGTCTTACTACATGGTTGGGTAATTGTAAGTATATGACACTTGTTTTTCCCAAGGAATATCTAGAATTTTGATTGGAGCTGTATGAGTTTGCTATAATCCTTATTAACCTTTTGCTTTCTCAGTCTGTACATGTAGAGATACTTACTCCAAGTAGCCCATGAATACTGCGAAGTTAATTTTGAAAGGTTCGAATTTCTTGAGAAAGAATAAATTTCTGTTCTACCATAAATTGAATTTCCAAGCCCTTTGTGGTGTACCAGTGATGATGGTTTTGAGAAAAGTCCCTTGAATTCTCATTATCTCATGTGTCGCCTCATCCTCTTTACCAAGCAATAACCGAGCATCTGCTGTGTAGAAGGCACACTACTAAATGTTGTTAGTGAACATTTCCAAGCATCCCTGTCACCCACATGTTTTAGATGAGCCAATTGTATTTCTTTGGCATCCATAGACTTCACTGCCCAAATAATGAGGTGTAGGGGAATGTATACTGCATATCAAAGAACTCAGATTAGGATCCAAATGCTGGCAAGCACTCTTAGGAGATCTGGTCTCTATTCTGCTGCCAAATAGTGGGTCGATTAAATGTTCTGAAGCTCTAGTTTCTCCTCTTTAAAATTAAGAGATTAGCACCAATGGTTTCTACGGTCTCTTTCAGCTCTAAAATGAATTTATGGTTGTTGGTCAAGTGGAAGGTGGGACCTCTTGGGTTTACATGCAAGAGTATCTGTAGGCCTGTCTTCCTAGGAGGGAGGAATGTGGGCTACTGAGGAGTGTTTGAGGCTGGGGGAATGACAAAGACATGCAAACTGTTCTGGCTGAAGTTCAGTGACTGTGTCAGTAGACTTAAATTACAACAAACCAGTTGTTATTAATAACAAGTACTATTTACCTACTTATACAATATAATGGAGTCATGTGTTATCCACTTTATTTTAAGAGTCTTGTCTTTGGAAAGCGGGTAAAGAAGGGAGAGAGAATTTATCCTTACACATATCAAGTGTCTGTAACTTTATTTTGCACATGATGAAACTGAGGCACAGCTGTTCCAACAGCCTAATGACCAGCGTGTCCTGGTGGGGCTGGCACTCAGGCCGTATGCTGTCCCCTGGCTCCACCTCACCCCCCGCTCTGGACCCAGTGTCTGTGTGATGAGGTGAGCTAGCTAAAAGGGCCTGTGGCTATTTCTATACTGTATTGCTGCACTTCAGAATGAAGTCTTAATCCTCGTGGGTTTCTCTGGCTCTCTGTAGCATCTAATGATCTGGCAGAAGCCCCCTTGACTAAGGAAGAATTACCTGCTGCCCTTGATTTTTAAAAATTTCAGTTGATACCTGTGTTTGCCCAAGACCCTGCCGTACCCGGGCTTTTCCAACTCTGTAGATCAGAGTCAGTGTGGAGCACAGCAGAGGAAAAGCAAGCCAGGGGTTCCTTTTTCACACCTGTGTTCCTGTACCCTGGGCCTGCTGGTTCCATGGCGGAGGAGTTTAATCAGGCAGCTTGTAATTGGCCTGCCTGAAAACAGCATTAAAAACAAAAACAGTTGAGGTTGACCTTTGTCTCAGGCTAGTCTATCCAACTGCTAGCAAGCACCCCTCATCAGGCAGGGCTTCTCTGGGAGCCTTTATGCTGGTTTCCTTGTGTACTAGGGATGGTTCATTTATTTCGTTGCAGTGTTGGAAATTGAATCCAGGGTCTTATACATGCTCAGCAAGTATTCTCCATCACTGAGCTCCAGCCCCAACCCTTTAAAAATTTTATTTTGACATAGGATCTCCCAAAGTTGACTAGGTTAGCCTTAAAATTGCAATTCTTGGGGCTCAACTTCCTGAGCTGTTAGAATTATAGGTGTGTACCTCCATGCTTGGTTGAGGATGGTTTTGATAACACTTTCCCAGCAGGAGTCCTGTGGGTGCTTATCAGAATTTTAGAAGCTTTAAATGCATTTTTATTTTTATTTTTTAACATCAAAAGATTTCATTTTACCTTCCCTTAATTCAAGTTTATTTCTTTCTAAAACCACATTCATTTTTAGTATCCTAAGGATATTGGAATTAACCAGGGAGTCATAAGAAAAATGAAACAAGAGATTCTATAATTCAATGCATTGTTTCTCAAATTTGTTAAGTGAGTTATAATAACTGTTTCACTTAATTTTATATTGTCAGAGTCACCCAAGTATCTCAGAAGAGAAAGAGAAAGGTAGCAACTTTACTTTCTATTTTGAAAGAGGGACATTTGATACCAGTGGCAAAAATGCAACTATATGGCTTGGTTACATGAAATTTTTCTGCTAGAAAATTAAAAAAAAAATTTACATTCTGATAGGGTTTTAAAAAGTTACTGACTCCCATGGACAGAAAGTTTGATTTATTGTAATTAGGTAATTTAAATTCACTACCAGGGTTAAGGGGCATAGATGCCAGGACCATCACCAACCTGAAACTCCTCATTTCTTTTAGGATTCAGGTTTGAGAAGTAAAGCAAACAGGACATTTTGATAATTAAAAATTTTGTATGGCTCTACCCCAGCATGGTGGCATGTATCTGTAGTCTCAGCTACTAAGGAGGCTGCGGCTACAGAGTCACTTGATCCCAGGAGTTGGAAATCTAGCCTCCCAAAATTATTAAGACTCATGTCTTATGTTTTAATTAATGGAAAAATTTTAGATGCATGAAAATTGAGCAGATAGTATGGAAAACTCCCATCTGCTTTCTCTGTACACAGCTTCTTCTGTTATCAACACATTGTATTAAAATTAAATGTATTAACAAGGCACATTTACCATAGCTAATGCACCAATATTTGCACATTAACCCAGGTCCATAGTTTATTCTGAATTTTTACCTAATGCCCTTTTTTCTTTTAGCATCCCATCCAGAATACCATGTTACCTGTAGATTGATTCCCTGTCTCCTTGAGTTCCTCTTGGCCCTGACAGTATTCAGATTTTCCCTGTTTTTGATAATCTTGACAGTTTTGAGGAATATTGGCAAGGAGTATTGCAGGATACCTCTCTACTGGAATCCATCTGATTTTTTTTTTTTTTAATTAGACTGGGGCTAAGGACTTAGGAGAGGAAGATCACATTGCATCATATCAAAGGAACACAGTATCAATTGTTAGCCTTAGCCATGATCACTACGTTGAGGTAGCCTTTCTGGAGTACTTTCAGTTGAAGTTATTTCACCCTTTCCTCTTTATGTTTGATAGTTTTCGAAAGGAGGTTCTGAGGGCAGCCCACATTCGCAATGTGGAGAGTTATGTTCCCCTGTATGCAGAGCAAACTACCTACATAATTTATTAAGAATTTTTAAGCATGAGGGATTTGTCTTTATTTCTCAATTAATTAATTAATATCATTATGGACTTAATGGATATTTATTTTATGGATATTTAATATCAAACTATAATTCAATATTGCTTCACTTATTTTGTTGTTCAAGCTGTTCCAGCTCTGGCCCCTAGGAGTTCTTGCAGTCATCTCCAGTCTCTTTGACATACCCCCATGATTATGGAATTTAAAAGCAAAAATACTTCTTTCTTTTTTTGGTGCCTATTTTCTAGCACTTACAAGATGCTGCAGGCTCATCTTTTCTGTTTTCTGTTTCATTGTAGAATTAGTTATTTCTCCAAGGCACCCTGGTTCCTTTTATTGGAGAAAGTATTAGAATCTAAGATCTAAATCTTAGTTTACTTTTTAAAGAAATTGAAATCACATTGGGTTAAAAAAAATCTAAGTTGATGTGATCTACTCACATGTTGTGCTGCTTAACTAAATATTTTCAGCAACTGGGATTAACCCATCCATCCTCAAGGTCACACCTCAAGGAGAATATTTGTCCTCAGTTACTCTTACATTTACTCTTGTGGTTGCCACATTTGTCTGTGAAACATACCTTTTCAAGTGTATTCAGAAAGAAGAAATAAGTTAGCTGGGGTCAGTTGTACTCAGGACTTATGGCAGTATTTATTTTCAAATTCCACATCTATGCAAATAAATCATATTTTTTCCTAGTTTCCCTTCCCCACCGTGACTCTCAGCACTGACACAGCTTAGGGCTCCTGAGAGATCTTGTGCTAAAGAGCCAGAGAATATGTGTATCATGTTGCTACTCAAAAGTTAGGCGAGCTGGTAGAGTCTAGCCCTGAAAATTTAGGCACAGGGAATTATATGACCATGGAAACAGAGAGAGGATTAGTTTCCTGTGACATAAGGGAAGTTTTTTTTCTTTCCTTTTTTGAGCATTTTTTCAATTTAAAAAGGCAAGAGAATAAATGAAAACAATACTTGAGAAAATTTCTTCTCCTTTTAAGAATAAATGTATGGAGAGGCTGAGGTAGGAAGATCACACACATTTGAGTCCAACCTGGGCAACTTAGCCATCTGGGAAGGGCCTGTCTTTAAGAGAAAAATGAAATAGAGCTGGGGATGTAGCTCAGTATGATTGTTGTATCCCTAGTCATATATGAAACCAGTGTTGGTCTCTGGCTTTCCAAGGATCCATCCACTCCATCCATCTGCAAGCTTCAATCAGTTTCCCCTACTGGGAGCTCCTTTCTACCACTCTGCTCTTCAACAACCAGGGCTAAAAAATTGATTGTTAACTTCAGTCTTCTTGGTATAGTTTTGTGTATTCAAAATAGATTTTATCATATAAATGGATGGCCAACTGGTGGAATGTATATAGACTCATGTTTTACCTCAGAGATCATGCCTTTACTACCCCCTGCCCCACAGTCAGATGAATTCACATCGAACTCTGTCATGGACCCCCTGAGCCTGGACAAATTATTTTAGCCCTCAGCCATTTTTTTCAAATGCCGAAAATTATAGCGGTGAAATTTATAAGTTTCTAAACTTATTTCCATGTTAAAACAACACAGATACTGTTTTGTATACCATTTCTAAATTTAATGATGACTAAAAGATACTTTTGTATGAATGCTATTTTTTTGATGAAATATTTTTCATGATTAACTCTTCTCAATTAGAGTATATATAATTTTGTCCTGTGGTGGAAAGACAAGGATATATTTACTTTTATTTTTTACATTATGGACTTGCTCACGTATCTTTGATTAGTTGACAGGTATCCCTATTGGATCAAATGAGCAGCCTTACCTTCCTTAAGAGTTTTTAGGTCAGTAGTTCTCAAAGATTTTGGGTTCTAGGGCCACACTAACTACTTCTAAAGACTCAAGAGCAGCAACTCTTTAAATATGAATCAGAAAATGGCAACTTCTAGTGAGTTGAAATGAGATGGAAACTGTTTGATAAACTTTTACTCTAGAACAAGAACAGCAAGAAATTAATGATAAATAATTGGCAGAAGAGAGAGTTTAAAGATCATCTTATCCAATCTTCTTGTGTTATAAATCAACAAACCAAAGCTGCGGAAGTGGTGGAATTCATCGAACCTGGCTCCTTGACTAGTAGAAATTATACAAAATCCAGTGATCAATTTATACTGGACTGGAGACAGAGTGTACATGCTGTGGTTATTACCTAGCCCTATTGTCTAGAATATTGCTTAGCATGTTAAAGATATTGAATAGAACTTGGTGAGACAACGAACACTGGAAATGATCTATAGATCATACCAAACAAGGATCAGGATTGAGCAAACTCACCTTCGTAATACAGCTGCCAAGGTGCTTAGGTATCTTCAGATACAGGTCACACATATGCTCACTTGCTAAGGCTGCAGCTCTGGACAAAGTGACACAGCATTAGTCTTCCTGAAGCTTGGAGTCTCAGTGGTGTTACAGAAGAATCACAAAAGTACAGGGGAAGTTGCAGTGTGCCAAGTGCTGTGAAGTAAAAGCTGTGTCTGAGGACCAGGGGTAGAGGGATCTGACTGGACGGGGAGGCCAGAGAAGGAGGAATGCTGTGCATGAGAGGCTGAGGATGAGGAAGCATTGACTAGGTGGATGAAGGGAAGCACCTCTTCCATGCTTGTTCATGTTGAGAGTGAAGACAAGTCACTGAAGGGTTTGGGGAGGGGTGTGTGTGTGTGTGTGTGTGTGTGTAAGAGACATGGCCAGAATTGACTTTACAAAGAATCTACAGCATCCTTTCTACTACAGGAAGGTGAATAACTTGGAAAATCTAGGGTAGATTAGAGCCTCAAGTGTGCCCAGACAGTGGTGTTAGGATCTTTAGGGGCCTGAGGATACATGAGGAATGGCGAGGAAAAGATGCACCAAGGATTCCTTCTTGTTTCTTCTTCATCCAGTGGGTGAATGATGGGGCTATGTCTTCCCCAGATCTAAAACTTGGGTGGGGGTCAGATTATGGAAGGGGATACAGAAGATCATGATAATGAGACAGTTAAGATTTTCTTTAAAAATTACCTAGTTACCACAAAAAATTCTAGACTTGACCTGAAGGTATTTTGAAACATTTTACAGAATTTCACATAAATCCTCTACATTTACACCAAGGCCACTAAGTACAATTCCAGTGCAACTATGTGGGCAGCAGTGAAGAGCACATCTGCTCATTTTAGGGTCAAGGGACCAGCAGCCCGAAGGGTTAATGTGATGTCCCTGATGTCCAGTGAATTAGTGATAGAACTGCAGGTTGAACCTCAATCTGGCTCCATTCAGAACAGAATTTTTCCACTGCACCAACTGCCTAATAGTCTTGTTCCTTGTCCTTGAATAAAATTTGAATTTTTAACATTAAGTACTAGGATTGAGTGCAGATTTGGGAAAAATCTTATCACAAAGGGGAAGGAAAAATTCTACTCATCTCATGTTTATAGAAGACACTTAAGATCTATCAAGAATCTGGAGCTGTGTGAAAATTTTTTTAGGCAAATCTACCAGGTCTGTCTGGGGCCATAGGACATTAATAAAAATCCAGAATTTTATCTCATGTTTCATATCCACACTCCTGAAATGTACAACCTCCAGCTAGGGCTCTGTGCAATATTAGCCATGGAGAAACACCTAGGAGTGCTCTGCTTTTCTAGGACTGTGGCAATGCATCTACAGTCTAGAATTTTGAAAAAGTTCTGTATGATACTTGCATCATTTGCATAGTGAACTTACCTTGTTCATCAGTCATATTAACTTCAGAATCCTGTCTGAGTTGACAGGTTAGAGACAGACAAAGAAGTCAGGCACTCATCTACTGGAAAATGTATTTACTTCCCCAGTGCTTGAAATATTTCATACTTACCAAAAATACCTATGAACTTTTTCATTAGTAGTATATATTAAATTCAGTGAGTCCATTTATGACATGGCTGACTTGATTATTGTAAAGTGGATTGAACCATTTGACTGTTCACATAGGGAATCTTAAAAAGTCACTCAGACAATAGCTACTTTCATCATGTTTGTGTTTTATGCAACCCAAGGAAGAAGGCCCAGAGCAGGGTCACAGGCGTGTTCCTGAAATCTTCTCCTTTCTGGCCAAGGCCATACCAGGCAGTGCAGTGTCCCCAGGTCCCTGTTCCGAGGACAAAGTGGCAGTTAGCTATTACTGAGAAGAGCTGTGGGAGGACAGTGCTGGAAGGGTCCCAGTTCCCAAATCTCCCCGTTCCCAGGAAGCACTGTGTCAAACTTAACAGAATGGAATAGACTCAAAGAGTAATCCATACCTTTCTCAGAGAAAAGGAAGGCGGTGCTGTACTGATGAGAGCAACCTGTGGGTTCTGCAAGTTCATAGGAGGTGGTGGGAGCCAGCAAAATATAAAGGCCACTTGGATACGGACATCTAGAGCACAAGAGTCTCCTACACTCATACACTGCTCAATGCGCTTCTGATGCCAGGTTTATAGGCTTGTTTCTGCACAGCAACTCAGTGATTCTCCAGCAGACACCATCTAGGTGTCCCCTGATTCAATTAAATTCTCACTCTGTCCAGAGAGTGTCAGGTCACACAGGTTAAGAGCTCAGGACCAAAGAACCTCCTCCACTGCAGATGTTGATCACAGAGCTGAGCTTCCAGAACTGACAATGGGCTGTAACCGGAGGTGCCCATGAGTCCTCAGATTTGATTAAGAAACTCGCAGAACTCGGGGAGCTACCTTTGCACATTTGCTAAGCTGCAGATTAAAGGACAGGGTAAAGGATATCAATGAATATCCAGGTAAATTGTTGATGAGATGAGGTCGGTGAGGTCCTGAGCCCACGTACTTCTGTCCCTGTGGAACTGGGGGACATCCCTCTCCTGGCATGTGGCTGTGCTCACCAGCCTAGAATCTCCCCAAACCCAACCTTTCATTGGCATGATACTGGAAAATGAATCTAGGGATACATCTCCAGACTCCTTTGTCCTTTTAAAAGGGTCTCGCTAAGTTTCAAAATTGCCTAGGCTGGGCTCAAACTTGTGACCTCCTGCATCAGCCTCCTAGCGTAGGACACTATACCTGGCTTCCTTTTGGATTTCTATGGAGGCTTCATCGCTAAAGCATGATTGATTGATTAAATCATTGGCTGTTGGTGATCAACTCAACCTTCAGTCCCTGTCTCCTCTTTGGAGGTTGAAGAAATGAGCTCAGAGTCCCAGCCCTCTAATTATGGTTTGGTCTTCCTGGTGACCAGTCCCTGTCACCATCCTGTCTAGGGATGATGGTCACCAGTCATTTTATTTCCATACCAAAGGCACTCGTCACTCTGAAGATTCCACAGATTTTAGGAGATTTGCACCAGGAACCATAGGACAGAATCCAAATATTAGAACAAAAAATTCTCCTACCATCCATGTCCACAAGGCTTTTGGGAGCTCTGTGTGCTGGGAACCAGGGACAGAGGCCATAATATCACATCCTGCTTGTTATGATTTAGATCTAAAATGCTCCCCCATCCAATTCTTATGCATGTGGAGGGTGATTAGATCATGGGGGTGATGAACCCACTGATGATTTCAGCAGCCGAGTGTGCAGTTAGGAGGTGAGGGCTGATTGGAGGTGGATCACTGAAGGTGTGGCCTGGCAGGGTGTAGTCTTGTCCCCAATTCCTCTCTTCTCTGCTTCCTGGCCACCTTGGTTTGAGCACCTTTTCCTCTGCCATCCTGTTTATGCCTTGGAGCCAGCTGACCATGGGCTGAAACCACCCTCTCATGTAAACTGGGAAAGCCACTAAGACTGTCTCCTAGGTTTTCCTAGCTTTTGTCAGCTGAGCCTGCGATGGAGCACTTCAATTTGTGCACTCGTGTTGGTGTGATAAACAATCACAGAAAATGTTTTTATTCATTATAGAGAAGACACGAAAGTACATGGTAAACGTGTTTATTATTACAGGTTCCACTAGTGGTGGTGGAGCTTGTGTATGGCTCTGTAATTCCAGTGTCCCAAGGTAAGGACACTGCCTCTCTAAATCCCATTGCCATTCATCCTCTTTCTTAATTCAGCACCTCCAGAATACATATTTTTGTGTCATAGTTATAAAGAACACATACACCTTTTTAATGTGAAAACTGGGCACATGGTTCAAACCTTGGTCTCATGAGAGAACAGAATATTTGAAATACCTTGGAACCGAAGGTATTGATGTGAGCAACAGAAAACCCAACTCAAGTGACTTGAAAAAGATTACTTACCATCTCTCATGAGCAGCTTGGAGGAAGAGCAAGTCCAGGAGAAGCTGGCTTAGAGGCCCAGTGGCATCATCCCTGGCCAACTTGTGCATGTATTTTCTGTTGGCTGTCCCCAGCGTGGGTCCTCTATTATCAGCCTCATTCCTTTCATGGCTGTACATTAACACTGGCAGCATCCAGAGTCTTGTTCTCATACATCATCCAAAGGCCAGGGGAGGAAAGAGACCATGCTACTTTCCGTGGCTAAGACAGCAGACAATGCCACGGAAGAACTGCTGGAACTGTTGGGTTTCATGGGTCAGTGTTGCAACCTGTGCTCTGCATGACCCACCACTGGCTTGCTGAAGACCTGTCTCCCTGAAGCTCATGGCTATTGGCTACAGAGCCAGCTGGGCTCCTGGGTGGGAGGAATGTGGGGGAAGGTCTGTTAAGTGGGCAACCTACAGGTGTCTGGCATACTTCCAAACCTGGTGATCACGAGAACTAATTCTACATGCTGGTTAAACTTTTAAGTGAAAGCATCATGGCCAACTTTCCATTTTGCTTTACATAAGGCTGCTTAGGATAAAACAAAGAGTGAGGGGAAACTTAGAGTCTGGGCTTAGTTTTCTGTAGTTCTCACTTTCTGTTTGTGCCAAATCAGGGCCTGAGTATACAGGTTCTGATGTGTCTTTCAGGAGAATATTGGGTCTTTCTTCTCTAAATGATGTCATTGGTTTCAAGACATTCTCACTGAGGGAGCTTTTCTGGATCAGGTGTTACTGGTGGCCTGTTTCACCCAGGCATAGATGGGCCAATGGGGTCATTTGCACAGCCACCTCTGCTGGTTCGAGCTTTCAAGCTGTTTTGACTGCCCAAGTGCACCTTCCTGGGAGAGTCTGATGTGACTAATGCTGGTGACCTACTAGTGCTTTGTGAGGTGTGGGGAAATCTTTCTGAGTTTGGTTTCAGAGAAGGAAGGAAAAGTTGTGCTTCCTGAGCTAATAGGTTAGAAAGATCAAGTAACTCTGGATAATGTACATTTTCACGTTTCAATCACAGATTGGCAAAAATTATGATACAAGTGTGGTGAAATAATAAGTAGGTTTAGAGTTTTAAGAAGTACAGTGGGTTAAATTCTAAGTATTTAAATGCAATTAAGGTAAAAATAAATTATTACATTTTTTTCTCATTTTTTTAAAAACATATTGACTATAGCAGAAATAGAAGAAAGACAAAGAAAGAAAGAAAGAAAGAAAGAAAGAAAGAAAGAAAGAAAGAAAGAAAGAAAGAAAAAAGAGTTAGGGGGCACATTCCCAGACACATTACTTAGTAATGATTATTTTGGATAGAGTCAGGTTTTTCTTGACACCATTTGTCTTTTTCCAGAGCATATGGGGGAAGTGTTTTGAACTAGATTCTTTACTTCTTAAAGGCAATAAACAGATTTTAAAATCCCTTTTAATTTTTGATACGAAGTAAAGGTGTATCCTCTATTGCATCTGCAGTTTGACTGCATTATGTTTCAAAATCAATATTCTTTTTAAAATTACTATTTGAAAAAATATCTGTCTACTAAGTCTTTGAGCCTTTTGTGGAATGCAAAGAAATTACAGGCCCAGATTATTCAGTTTTCTCTGGTGCTTGACACTGTAAAAATTCCAGTATCCAGACAAAATATGATAGATCACAACAGTGGAGTTGATTTTTAGCAAAATCCATCATCAGTCACTTATCAAATGAGTGAACAACAGTTTTAATGACAAAAACCTTTGTCACAATTTTCATGAATTTGTTGTAGTGTAAATATTTAAATCTATGACTAGGGTGTTGGTCCAAGTTTGGGGGATAAAACATAGCCATTAAACTCCAGGTAAAGGAGAAAATAACACCACTTTGTTGAGGGCAGGGGTCCTCTTGGATACTGGAAGGCTGCTGGTGCTTTTTTTCCTGCAAGATAGACAGAATCACTCAGGTGACCACACACACCTCTTACATAGGAGCAGATCTGATGAAAACCAAAATCATGCACAAACTATGACTTGGACACAGTTCCTAAATACTGTAAATATTATCAATGTTTTATATATATATATATATATATATATATATATATAGAGAGAGAGAGAGAGAGAGAGAGAGAGAGACAGAGACAGAGACAGAGACAGAGACAGAGAGAGAGAGAGGAGAGAGAGCCAAACAGCAAAAAAATAATATATTATATATACTGACAATAATTATTATGCATATTGCCAAACAGCAGGGTTAGAATTTCTGTGATATTCCTTCTAAATCAGGGTAACAGTGCTCAAACACTGAAAGGAGTTACATTCTCTCTTTAACATTTTTGTATAATAAATCACTAATGAAGTTCTAGTAGGTAAAAATGAAGAACTGATCAAGAAGGTTTTATTAACAATGTTATGATAAAAAATACTATTTTCTTAATCTTTTCTAAGACCCTTTACAATTTACTAAAACAGACAATCAAAAAGTAAAAGACAATCAAATAATGTGGCTGCATACATGGAGCTCCATCTTAAATGAAATAATTATTTGGATGCCATGAGCAATCAGATAAAAAGTGAAGTTAATATTTTTAGTGTTTATTATAAGCCGGTCATTTTCAAATACATCCTATGGGTATGTAGTGTTGTCATTATTTTTAAAATTCAGGTTAGGATTTGTTCAAATTGTCACCATTAACAGGAGGTGCCACAGTCTTGGGGTTTGGGTAATTACACTTGTCGAGCTTGGTTTCTTTGACGTACTATCCGGAAAGGGCATGAGAAGTAGCTCCCCATCACAGCCTTGCTGAAAGATAGTCACTATTTAAGTCAGACATAAGCTACTGTGTGTTACTTTCCTTCCAGGAATCTAAGGTTACAGATATACAGTGTGCTGTGATTGTTACTGTCTCATGCTTATTAAACAGAGTTGCACAGCCCTCTGGCCAGGCAGAGATGAACAATGAGCCCAAGCACATTTGCCAAAGAGCCTTTGAGACAGTCTCAGAGCCTGTTGAAAGGAAGATTAGGCCTCATCCCTTACTTCTCTGCTGCAGAGTTACAATTTCTAGCCCCAACAATTGGCCCTTTCAGACTTCTCTGAAGTTATGGTCTCTTCCAAAATATGAAAAATTACATAATGCAGTGAGAAGTAGTTTAATCTTTCTTTATGGACTGTGAAAGTTTTCTTTTTTTAAAAAGTACTGTATTATAGGGTCTGATGGAGCAATGCCCAGCTGTCTAATTTCAGCACATGTGAAAGTTCAGGGAAGTAACAAAGACAACATGTTTGTATTGTGGGGATTAACCCACAAGCTAAGGCTAACCTAGGAATCAGTGTCTTCTGTTTGCATGAGACACACGCACTGGAAATAAATTCAGAAATCTCTGACTTGTAATTCTTCATCTTTGAACATCTTGGTCATTGATTCTAGCCATTGTTTTGTGTTTGTGTGTGCAGATGTATGAGTGTATGTGTATGTACACGTACAAAAGTATATGTACTTACTGTTTTCATGTGCTTTTAAGTGTACAAGTATTAACTAATTAAATTATTAATTATTTTGTTTTAGTTACTTTTCTTGTTGCAAGGACAAAATACCTGATACACAAAATTAAAGGGGGAAAGGTTAATTTCAGCTCACCGTTTGTGGAGATTTCAGTCCATTGTCAGCTGGCTCTCAGGGAGGGTGGCATGGCTGAGGGGCATCTCAGAGGAGAAACAGTCTATGGCAAAGCAGGGAGGAGACAGTGAAGCAGTAAGCAGCAACAGCAATCCTGCCTTCTCTTTCTTTATATTCCCCCTGGGCTATGAGCCTATAGATTGGTGCCACCCATACCCAGGGTGGGGCTTCCCATTATCCACACCCAGAACTATGCTTGTTCTAATCATTGGGTTAATTTAATACCACATGTCCTTAATCTCAGCATCACATGCCCTAGATCCAATCCAACCAACTCCAAAAATTCCCAGTTATCAACCCATGAGACTTTGGGGGAACATCTAGATACAAGCCACAATAATTATTTATTAAATAAAAGTTATTAGCAAGCTATAGCATTTGCTAACTCTCATAAAACACAAAGAAATATGTGGGACCATTGGTACCTGGTCAATATATTTTTCCTGAGCAACACTCATAGGAAAAGTTTTTTCTTAGATTTATAGAAATAGTGAAAATCATATTGAGATTTGCTTGCTTGCCACTGTTGGTGATGAGATTATTGGGGGCAATAAACCTTTTTAGTCCTTTATAGTTCTGACATACAAGTTAATAAAATAAAATCTTAAAGTCATCTAAAATTTTAAACTTTTCAAGTTGTCTTGTTGTTTATAGCAGGTGCTGAAGAAATATTTAGATCAAAAATATGATAAATTTTTGAGTAGCTAGGACTACATGCTAGGTGAGACATGTTTACTCCTATGGTTGTCTAATAATTTGCTACATTTTTCTTTCAATTTTACAAATAAGAGAGTTGAGAAAATGAAATCTAAATGATGTTGCTTGCTTTGACTGCTAAGACTCTTGGCACTTCATTGAAAACCTCAGTTGGTACCATAGTTGTATATTTTGTTCATTTTTACTTACATTTTCCTTGTCCACATTACTTTTTAACCTATTGCGTGTATCTCTGAAAAATCACAGCAGTTCCTTGTTTTTTATTTTGCTTTTAGAGGAGAAAAATTTAGTTAATGATTAAATGGTATACAGGTTGGGAATACCTACTCTGAAACATAAAATCTGGGATGCTCCAAAATTGGAAACTTTTTGGCCACCAATAGGATACCATAAATATCCTATCCCACATTCAGGTTCCAAATGGACCTTGTGGGATAAATTGAAATCAAAAGGCAATCATAATAAAAATATTGTAAAAATTTATGTGCAGAAGGTATACATGCAACATGAATGAATTTTGTGTATAGACTTTGTCATACCAAGACATCTCATTATGTATATGCAAATATTCCAAAATCTAAAGAATAAATTCAAAATTGGAAACATTTCTGGTCCCAAGCATTTTGGACATGTATTATTCAACTTGAATGCTAGCAGAATTTGCCTTAGCTATTGTTCTGTTGCTAAGCAGAACCAGGAATTAATGTACCTCACCATCTCAGAGTTAGATTCTGAATAATCATAAAAAATACCCAGTGAGATTATCCCTTTTAAACACTGCAGCTACATTCTCAAATAATACACGAACTGATTGGTGAAAGAGTGAGAGAAGACAAAGCACTAATTAAAACAGAAAATAAACATGCCAATGGGCCAAGAAGCCACTCAAGTAGCATCAAGAGCAAAAATGAGCGACTCCTAGACCAGCTTCTGAGTCTTCTTCCCTCTCCTGCCAAGCTCCTTGAAGTCTGAAACCTTGAAGTTGAACTAGATCTGACTCAAAGGAGAGAGGGCAAGTCTGGCCATGCAAGGTTCCAAATCAGAGGAGTTTCTTTCAAACAGGGAATGTGGTTAACTAATGGCACTTTACTAGACATCAAAAGGCAGACATACATGGAAACCAGCACCAGGTGGACCTCACCAACCTCCTTGAACATATTTTGTCAAAGTGCAGCTGTGAGATTCTTTGCTGTGGACACCAACATTATCAGGCATCACCATGGACTAAGCCAATGCAGTCACGAGTTCAGAACCTGTGAAATTTCAAGTGAGCAACACCACAAAACCAGTGTTGTCCTTTGCATTCATTTTTCTGTGGTTTGTCCTTATCTTTTTATGCAGTGGTCCATGTATCAGTTCACTGACATTGTCCAGAGTTTAAGAAATGGCTTCTAAAAGTGCCTTTAACATAGGTGTTTAGTGTTTGTTGAATACATAAGTAAGCAAATAATCAAGAAATGATGCAAATGAAATACCTCATGCAAAATATTGTATAATTTTGGTCCAAGAGAGGTTAGATATGTAACTGCTCCTTTTAATGCGAAAGTGCTACCTACACACAAAGCTTCAGGAGAGCACACTTGGAACGCTGTGACTTTTGGTCCTATGTTTGCTAGAGAGTCAACATGCTATAGGACAAATCCTAGCAATGAGAATATTCCTCTTAAAGAATGGGAACAGATCTATAGTTTCAATAGACTAGAAAATACGCATGTGCTTGCATCAAACCCTGGCAAAGCAAAAACATCCTAGGTAATTAGGGGAAAATATGGAACCCCAAGCATAGAGTGTGGATTGAACACGTTGTTTCAGTAGAGATAAAGGAGTGCAGCATCATTAAATCACAAGTAGACCCTGAGTGGAGGATTCAGGAGGTAAAGGAAGAGCTGTGGATATGAGAAAAGTATTTTAGAGTCACAGCAGGGATAAAATGGAGAGAGAAGCAGAGTTCCAGTGGCAGAATCAGTTAGTACATGGTACTTATAAAACTAAAGGACATGCTCTGGGGAAATAATATGAACTAAATAACAGAGGAAGCAGTATAAAAATTATAGTTGCATATGATTCCTTATGTTTTGACAAAATGCCATGATAATTTGAGAATGGCAGGCAGGATAGAAGGACCAAAGACATGTAACAGCCATGTCTTTGTTATTTTTATAGTATGAAACCAAGAAAGAAGTAAAAGAATGAAGAAGACTTTAATTCCTTATTAGGCCTCAGATTAAACACAATTTACCTTCTATTTTGACAAGTTTTCTTAAACATCGTAAAACCAAGGGGTTTAGGCATCATTCTTTTTGGTCAACTCTCTTTAATAAGAAAACAAAAGAGCCCAGAAATTCAAGAGCTGTGGAAAAGAGGAGAAATTGGGAATCTGGACAATGAAGGGAAACAGAGTTGGAACTCACCATTCTTGGGGCCACAGTCATCAAGGAGGTCCTCTGGTTCAATATTCATTTCTTCTTTGGCTCATTTATTCCTTTGTTCAATCATCAAGTACTTACCTTAGTGATGGGAACACACTGCTCTGGTGTCCATTGAGGAGTAACAAAGAATGAAGGGAGAAACTCCACCTGTGCCAGAACTGGGGGACAATGGAGATTTTTTTTTTGAACCACTTGTGGTTGCTTACTAGTAAATACAGAAGCTCTGTTTTGTAGGTGAGTTGGCTTGCTGCGGCAAGCATGGAAATCTCTTATTCAGGGAAGGTTGGCTAAATTAATCATGGGTAACCTATTAAGAGATTTGCATTCTTAAAGGCCTGGACATGCAGACCTTGCTTCCTCTGAAGCTCCCATTAGGCTCCCCTGCCACTCCACCATCCACCTCTTTCTCTTTTGTTGTGCGGGTTGTTGATTTTAGAAGAAAGAGTAATGTAGACTTTGAAGAGCTTGTCATAGTGGGGAACAGGAACTACTCAATTTAATCTGTTGTCCTTTCCCTTAATTTTAAAATTGTAATTCTTTCACTTCAAATGGACTTTGATCTTTTTTTTTCTAACTAGTCTTTGCAGAACTACAGCCTGGATAATTTGTGTCTTGTGTGTCTCCTATTGATACAAATGTCAGGTGTATACACACCCACTTATTGGGTTAGCCTAATTTATCATTACCGGATTTTCATGTCTAGCCTAGGGCTGGATTGTAAGAGAGACAAAGTACTTCCACATTTCTTTCTGCTTGCCAAAAAATTTCTCCGAGTTACTTTATTACATTGTCTTTGATTCTATCCCCTCAATCTTGCTTAACTTTGTGAGCTAAATTTTTTGTATGCTTTTTCCATCTTATTTCAAATGTATCTTATAAAGTAGTCTTCTCTCATTTTATATTTGCAAATTATTTAATTCAGTGTTTGTCAATCCATACATTTTTTATATGTGTGTTTTAGGAAAACACCTTATTTTAAAAGGAAAAAAGTAATCTTTTACTATAATTCTATAAATTTACTATAATTCCGGTTAAATTATCATGTTTAAACTGGGTATGGTAGTGCACACCTGTGTTCCCAGAATTCTCGAGGCTGAGGCAAGAGAATTGAGTTTGAGGACAGCCTGGGCTGTGTAGCAAGATCCTGTCTCAAAAATAAATAAATAAATAAGTTAAAAATAAAAAATAAAAAAAAGCAAAAACAATTCCCTCCAATTTGTGTTTCACGTTTACGAAGTAAGTAGGGATCATGGAGGGAGCTCCAGTCCATCTTGCAGGCAAGGAAGTGGGGGTGGGTTCCTGTACCTCGTTCTTGATACTGGCTGATCTGAGCTGGGCCGCTTGTCTCTCTCCCAGCACAGCCCTATCTCATGCTTTTTTGGCAGCAGCTTTCTTTGCTTTTTCATGGCTTTTCAGGATCCTTTCCACTTTCTCTGCTCTGGCAATTCTGGGTCTATTTGTCCTGCCTGGCTATGGCACAGATGGGAGCAACACCCCAAAGATGTGTGATCACATTCTGGGAGGCTCTCAAACTCCCTCTGGCTTCTCATGACCCTTGGAAGTGCTTCTAAGAACGGCACTGCACCTGCTGTGCTCTGCTTCTCTCTAGGGGATGCTGTCCTAGTGTCAGCCTGGTGGTACCATCTTCCTTCCTGGGACCTCGGTGTTCTTCTCCTCCTCAGTGGCTGCTCAGATGTCAGACTGATACATTTTTTTAGGGAACAGAAAAGATTGGAGAACTGACCACAGAGGAGGGATGTGTGGACATGATGTTCCCCAAAACTCACTGGCCTCTGGGAAATAGTCAAAAGGTTGACTGCAAATCTGATTTATATCCCAGTAGAGGCTAAAAAGGTTGGGCATTTTACAGAACTACGAGTTACGCTCTGGTTGTCTGTTTCCCCAGCAGCACTTATTTCCTGACTTAACGTTTGTGTCTCAAGTCTATTTCCACTCACCAAGTAGTGACTTCCCCCTCACCCAGACTTGCCCTGGTGGTTCAAGACATTTCTGCTTCCTACCCAGGGAATAGCATAGCTTGGTTTCATCCAGTGTTTGCTATTTTCACGATTTTGTGTCAAGTTCCTCATTGGTTAATTGTGTAATTAAATGACTTAGATTGTTTTGTGGATATAAAGAGATCTGTAGCTTTCAGGGAACAATTATTGAATCCAAAGTATCCAAACCAAAGGATAAGGCATACAAAAGACGCACATTAGAGAGTTTGAAGAAACAAGTAAAATGCCATTAAAGGGCTCTTACAGTCAGGCAGAAGGACATTAAAATGTCATGGGAAGGCAACAAATCAAAACAAACAAACAAACCAAGCTCTCAACAAGCAGGAAGGAAGTTTACTGTTCCAGACAGGGGAGCCAGAGGGGAGAACTAGGAAACATGGACCTCAGCTTGAGCTGCTGGCTGGCAGGTCACTGTCTCAGTGGCTGATGTCACAGTGTCGGAACAGGTCAGTGTCCATCATAGCTTGGGCATGAATCAGATCCTACTGGGGTCCTCATTCCCGGCTTTCTCTGGTGAATAATATTTTATCTTAATCACTGATGGGAATTGGAGTAGCAAAAACATCTGTTAACCCTGGGAATGATGAGGGAGATAGAGGAATGGTGAAGTGAATATGACCCACAATATCCTATTTGGGAATCATATGTATATATTTGAGCAATTTAAATAGTTGTAAAATCAGGTCTCATGATTCAAATTTAAGAGATAGTTTAAGATATTATCATGCTTTGAAATAAAAAAGTTTTGAGAACTTTGTAAGTGTGTGAGCAGTATTAAAATGTTAAAGAAACTTCAATTTTTTCAAATTTAGGAAATTGTTTGATTTATAAAAAGACTTGTAAGCTGGGTATGGTGGCACATGGCTGTAATCCCAGCACTTTGAAAGCTGAGGCAAGTTTTAGGCAAGCCTGGGGTACAGGGCAAGACTCCATCTCAAAAAAAATGAAAAGCAAAGCAAAAACCTTAAGTTAAAAAAAAAAAAAGGCTTGTATTTTAGAAAGGTTCCAATTCTTAGAAGTAATTGAGATATTTAAAACAATCAAATCTATTAAATTTATGCATATAGTTTAAAGCAATGAAGGAAATTCACTAAGCTTATAACACTTTGATTATTAAATTTGTCAGATTATAAATACCTTGATATAAACAATTAAGACAAAAGATAATGAATGTTTTAAACTCTTCATATAATTATAAATTAAACTTAAAAGTTTATAGGCTTGGATAACTATCTGTTTTTTTCTTTTGGATTTTTGAGACAGGGTCTCGCTATGCAGCCCAGGCTAGCCTGGAACTCATGGCAATCTTCCTGCCTCAGCCTTTCAAGTGCTGGCATTACAGGCATGTGCCACCACACCTGGCTGAGTTACTTTCATAAGTCATATTAGTTTTAAAGTCCAAAGTAACCATAATTTTCCTCATGCCTAAAACTCACTCTCAAAGATACCTAAATTAATTTTGTGATTTGAAATAGCAACAATGACATCATTAACAGTTTGGGGATCATAGTAGAAGCTTTTGAAAAAGGTCTAACATACTTTTTGTTAGTTACAAACTAATGGAGCTGGCCTTCCTCTTCTGAAATGTGTGCTACCCAGGATGGTTATGGAGACTTTTAGGAAACTGAGATTAATTTTAATTCAAAGAAATTATACTCATCAATGCTTGAGATTTCTTTTTTTTTTTTTTTTTTTTGGCAGCACCGGGGATTGAACTCACAACCTCGCGCCTGTCAGACAGGCACTTAAGTCACTGAGCCAAACTCCCAGCCCTGGTTTTTTGAGTCAGGGTCGTACTGTGTAGCTCAGGCCGGCCTCGTGGTCTTGTTGTAGCCCAAGCCGGCCTTGAACTCAAAATGCTCCTCCTACCTCAGCCTCCCGAATGCTGGGATTAAAGGCGTGCGCCACCACGCCCAGCTTAATGCTTGAGATTTCTAGAGCTAAAACTACGTTCACTGAGTACTGGATGTCTTTGACTTCTGAGGGATAAATACAGGTCCTGTGTTCTGTTGGACTGTAGAACTTGTTGGGGAACTAGGTACATTTAATAATGACTGAGAGCTGACATAGTAGTGCTGGGTGCTGGAGAGACTTGGGGGTGGACTTCCATTTGGGAGAGGATGGATAGGAGGCCTGAGAGACACTCCAAAGCTGCCTGGAGGTGGGTACCAGAGGGGCAAAGGATACAGATGTGCAGAGATGGGTTGGGGGCAGCCAGCCAGTCCAGGGGACTATGATGAGTGACAGGCAACATGCTGGATCATTATAAGAACAGGAGTGAGGAGGGGAAGTCAGGTCAGATGATTCTCTGCCTTGTTTTACCTTTTCCTTATTGTCATTAGTCTCTAAACAATGCCATATAATACTTATGAACAGAGAATTACAATTGCATTGGATATTATAAATAATTTAGGAATCATTTAAAATGTGTGTGTATAAAGGATAGCTGTAGTTTATACACAAATACTATGCCATCTTAAATGATGTACTTATATAGATTTTAGTACCAAGGGTCCTGGAACTGATTCTTTTCACTTCTGCTATGAGACCACAGGCAAACAGAGATGATGATGTATGCTTTGTCGAGTTCTTGGTTCATTCACTTATTCTTTTGGCAAATACGTGTGGGTTGTTCACCATAGTCTCTGCTGATAAGATTCTTTTTTGTGTAAGAATATATGACTTATTAGGACTATGCTATAAAAATGACAGGGACTCAAATTTTTGCTGGTTACAAGTTAAGGAATTTGGGCTTTATCACATAGGTAAAGGAGGGTGGTCAAAGGTAAATGATACAAGGTCAAAGCCTTCCTGTCCTGCTTCCTCTTAAAGATTGGGTTTAAGAGGAGTAAAAGCAAGGATCACATTGACTTCACCATATATTTATTGTTCTTGTGTTTGTGGTGGGTGCAGGAGGGGGAGGCTGGGAATAATGAGATTGCACTTAGGTAAGTATCGTGGGACACTTACATTAGGAAGAGACAAAAAGGCCTTCCACATATCTGCCCTTTGCCATCTCCCTCTGTCTGTGTAAGCTACCCCCAAAATCATGGTGGTGAAACAGAAACACTCTTGTTGACTTTTACACTTCTCTCTTCATGCCCACAGCATCATTCTGCCAGGGTGTTCATCTGGAACAGCCTGGCTTTTGACAGATGGCCCCACTGGACCTGCAGTCTTCAATTTATTGTTCTAAGATAAGGATCGTGACACCTGATACTTGGCAGTAAAGCTATAACCTGGAAACCTCCCATCCCTGGATCTATTTACAATGGAGGAATGTAACATGTCAAGTCGTTGCCTTACAGATAAATGGAGCCAGTGATGAGGGAAAATTATGTTTTTTTCCTCTGCCTGGGAAAATCTTAGCCTTGCAGGGCCATGTATGGGAAAAGATTCTCATTCCGGCTCCCTGCTGCTGGGAGGGCTTGCTTAACCCAGGACAGAATTCAACTCAGTTCTGTGGGAGTGGGGTGCATTTACTCTATAAGACAGGGTCTTTGGTCTCTACCCAAAATCTGGAGTCAGATACCACATATTGCTTTCGAAAAAAGTATAACTCCTTTTCACCAGAGGCGTTTCATGTAATCAAAACCAAAGGCTTTGTGGCTGGGCTCAGAATGGTGTGCTACTTGTCATGATGTGTTTGCAATGTCAGAAGGAGCTTGAAGGAACATGTGTGTGTTTAATTCCCTAGCCAAGCCTGGCTCCACAGCAGGGGCTGGCGCTCAGCGAGGTATTGGTTTCACCAGCTGTTTGGGGAGCGAGACACACGACAGGTGGTTTGGGTTGGCAGACTCAACAGCTTGCCTTTGGACTGCCAAGGAGAAGAAGGGCTGGCTACAAATGGGGTTGGTCTGTGTGGCTGGCTGCCTCTGGCAAGGCAGAGGAAATGTGGCCACCCTGACAGGGACAGACACCAACACATCCTTGGTTTGCTTGGGTGGTCCCATTGTGGGCACTGACTGTCAGATCAGGTGACAGTTGAGTCAAACCCTGTTTCCCTGTCCATCAGTGCACACATAGAGGTTGATTAACGGGCAACAAGCAACACCTGTTTCCTCCAGCATGCACTCAGTTGTCAGAGTCTGAAATTCCATTGTTAGGACTTCACTGCTTGGGTCTTGAAGGCTTTTGCAAAAATTTCAGGGAACCCTATTAAAACAGCTGACTTCGTAAGTAACCCAGGGAAGGAAAGTTCTTGGGGTGAGTAGATATCTGGTATATGAGAAGCCCCAGAAGGCTTGGACAATAGAAGAGAAACTTAATTTCATTCTAATTTGCTTGTAACCTCATCAAAATGAATAGACTGCAAGCATTTTGCTCCTGAGGTAATGAGAGATCTTGTTCTATTCTGTTGAGAACTTTGCATATTTTGTTTATAAATGTAAGACCACTGGTGGGACCTTTAGGCTTAAAAAACAGAAGAGATTACTCTCTAGAGCTCTTTGTAATCAAGATCATGACTGTCAGAAAGTTTCTGGACTCCTAGAAGACACTTAGGAACTGGAGGGAGGAAATGACTGATTGGGGGAATATAATCAAATGCTTCCCAAACTTGATTTCCACTGTCTTCTCATGCTTGCCTTTTCTGCTTTGTCACAAAGCAAAAGGAATCTGCACTGGAGACAGATGGAGTGCTCAGAAAAGGAGTGGGCTTTATCTCGGTCAACAGTGCTTAAGGCAGAGGATGTGGCTTTGTGGGAGACAACTCTGGGTTCAAATCCCAGTCCTAGAAGAAAAACGGTGTAAGTAGATGCTCTCTGAAGGAAAAAATCAAAACAAACAAACAAACAAACAACACGTCTCACCAGTATCCTTTCCATTCCAAGGAAAGTTTCTTAGCTGAATCAGCACTAGGGAAAACCTGGGTAAATACAGACCAAAATGGAAATGTCAGTGCTTTTTAGATTAATAATTCTGATTGCACCTGAGTACCCTTCAAGTTTTTGTTGAAATTGAGATTCTTAATTGAATATTCAATATTCTTCATTGGGTAATTTTTTATAGGATCATTTCCTATTTTCTATGGGTCAGATGATACATCTCTGGGGAGAAGTGACCTGCTCAGCCCATGAAGTGGCTGAGTTCACTTGGGGGCCCTTTGTGGTAACTGTTGTATGAGAGCCTCAGAGAAAATATGGCGACCACATGGGAACCCACCACTCAGTTGTCACCAGACTCCTAAAGGTGCCCTTGCTAAGGGATCTAGAGTGTATTTTTGCTAAATCAACTGAAAGACTCTAGTACTTGTCTTCATTGACCTTTAACCTCCTTAAATTCTGTCTTCCTTGTCCCCCCTTGACTCCCCTTTCCCCAGGTCTCCTTCCACTCCTTCTGACATTCAGGCTGCTTCTGTGCTGCTTAAAGTGGCATCCCCAGAGCTCCTTTCCTGGTTGATACTGTTTGCTCTCTCCATGGCCCTTGGCAACCCTGCATGGTGAGAATGTAGCCTCTCCTACCTCTCTGCAGAGCTGAAGCCCCTTTAGCAGTAAGGAAAGCTCCCAGTTTTACCTCCCAACTTTGTCTCTCAGCTTGGTCTCTCTCTCATCCTGCCTCAAGTGCCTAGGGTCTCACAGGGCTGGCTGTCCTGGGCACAGATCAAGCTACTGCGTGTGTCTCTGTGGGAGTCTCCTCCTTCCTGCCTTCCTGCCCTTCTGGTCTCCTATCAGGTCCTTGTGACCTGAGGACCCCTCCTTTGACCTCACTTGGACAGAGGCGATGTCTCCACTGTATGCTTGCCTCTAGGGTGACAGGGATAATGCCTGTGACTTGTGTTTTTGCCACAAGGCGATGGCTGTATGAGATCGGAGATTGTATCTTAGCCATTTTGTGTACTCTGTTGCTACCAGTGACCACTGTGACGTGTACAAGAAACTCGCTGGATAGTTGTGACCCAAAAGCAGGAAAGCCTGTCTCACCTGCATGAAACGGCTGTAAGGTCTCAGTGGGCCTGGCTTCTCTCCCTCCTGCCTCACACCCTCAGATTTTAGGTACATATTATGTTTCCTGAGTAATTACTTGTGAAGCCTAATGGCTGACTCCAGATGAAAAGAGAATGATGCGCTGTCTCTGTTTATTTTGTGAATTGGATAAAAAGTGGATGGTCCCTGCCCCATACCACATAATTAAAAGCATGTAGTTGTCATTCAACATATCTTAGGTATCAGTTAATCCAACAAAATCTTCTTGCAGCACTCAATTCTCTCCATTGATAATGGTGCCTTTATTAGGAAAATACTGTTTTAGAAATAGTATTAGCTTCCACCCTGCCCAGTAGTCCCTTTTGGATTTCTTATATTCTCCATCTTTTTTTCCTTCCACGCTGGAAAAAAGTGTAACATAGTCCTTAGATTTCTCTCTTCCCCATTTTCACCCTCTTTTCCTTTTTTTTTTTTTTCATCTAAATTGGCACTCCTATTTCTTCCTAGCTTTTTGGTTGCCTTAAAATGATGTAAAATCTTCAGAATGATCTTATCTGCTGGTTTCTTTTTCTTGGTTTCCAATGTATTGAATTTCTCCATCCTAAAAATATTTCCCTTCAAATAACTTTACTCAAAAGCTATTCTAAAGCTAACTTTGTAAGTGCTGCACTTTTGGAAAGTAGAGTCTACACTTACCTGTTTCCTCAAGGTCAAGCCCTCTGTGACTCGTGGTAATCTGTGCTCTGCCTCCTCATCCTGCTGCTGCTGGTCCCATTAAGAACTTATTAGTTTCCCTCCTTCCTGGTCTCATTATTTTTGGTATCTCTGTAGAATTGGATATTGTGGGCCACTTTTTCCCTTGCCTTTTTGCTGTACTTTCCTTTTATTCATTTTTGATTTTTTTATTTTTGATGTGGAAATAGGCCCCAACCCCTTGTGCATGTTAAGCATATGCTGGATCTCTAGGTTATACCCCAGCCCCACATTCTTTCAATTTTATTTTTAACCTTTATGCCTTTCCATCTTATGCACTAGTTTTTCTAAGGTTTCTATAATGTGTTAGTCATATATTTATTGTTATTACCAAATATGTGAGAAAGCCAGTTTAGAGGGGGAAAGGTTTACTTTGGCTTATAGTCTCAGAGGGTTCAGTGCATAGTCTGTTGCTCCGTTACTTCTTGGCTTGTGGCAAGGCAGAAACATCATCACAAAGGAGATGGCAGAAGAGAGCTGTTCACCACATGGCAGCCAGGAAGCAGAGAAAAAGGAAAAGAGCCAGAGAGGAAGGGGGTTAGAAACATCAAATTACGAATTTATCAATTGATTAACCCACTGATGCAGTTAGAGCTCTTATAATTTGACCAACTTTTGAAAGCTCCATCTCTGATTACATGAGACTTCTGAGTGACATTTTAGATTTTAGTACCCAGACTGAGTGACTTAACAAGAGAAATGCATGTCCTCAGAGTTTGGTAGGCTAAAAGTTCCCTCTCAGAGTGTCAACTGGGTTGATTTCTCCTGAGACCTCTCTTCTTGGATTGTAGAAAGCTGTTTTCTTCTGTTGTCTTCACCTGGTTGTTGTTTACTATGTGAATTATTTATGTTCAAGTTTCTTCTCCTTATAGGCACATCAGTCATATAGGCCTATGTATCCGACCTTATTTTCCCCTAATAACGTCTTTAAAGGTCCAGTCTATGAATAGGCACATTCCGAGTGTGGGGTAAAGACATCAACAAAGTTTGGAAGGACATAGTTCAGCCCATATCTGTTTTGATTGTTGGTTTCTCCATCTTTGTTTCTCTTATCTACTGGTGATCTCAGGAACTGCCTCATACTTACCTTTCTGCTCCATCTGCATCAGTGATTCTCAGAACATGGTCCTGGACTTGTGGTTGCAGATCTTCCTCTCCTAGCCTCACCCCAGACCTCCTGAGTCAGAGTTCCTGGGGAAGGGCCCTGCGAATACGCCTTCTAACAGCCTTCCTGGTGATTCTCCTTTATTTTAAAGTTGGAGAACTATTACTCTGCAGGATCCCTAGCAAACTTGGTTACTTCTCTGGTTTCTGCTCCCATCTCCTTGTTGGTTTCTTTAGTTTAGGGCTCTTTTCCTGCTTTTGAAGCTTCAGATCCACATTTCTAATCATCACATAGATGTGTGCGTGCTGGGACAAGTCCCACATCTCTCTTTCTCCCAAAAAGTACTCTCTTCTCAGTGCTGGACCTTGGCTAAATGCATTCATGTCTACTCATTTCAGCTATAGAAATTTCAGTGTTCACCATGATTTCTCATCTTTGCTCTATTTACCTGGCCTTCCTCCCTGGAAAATCCAGGTGATTCTTCTGTAGAAATGCCTCTTGGCTTTTCCTAGTAGATCCATATTCATGGATCATATTCTGTCCCTGTTCTCTTTTTGAGGTCTGACCAACTTCTCTGACTCTCTCCACACCATCCTCAACTCCATTCTGTGGTGGGGTCACTTTCAAGTGAGGTCTGGGATGAGGCTAGGAGACAAAGACCTGCAACCAGTGTAACCCCTTTCTATTCCCCACTTTGAACCTGATGGATGGATGATGGCACCACTTCCTATTGTAGCTGGTCCAGAGGAACAGGTTCCAAAGCCATCCTGATCCATCCATCTGAGCTGTCCTCCCAGTGATTCTGAGTTGCAGTCAAGTCTGGGACACCTAGAAGTTGGGTTCTGGCTGCAGATAGACACCAATTCTTTTGTGGAGATGCCTTCTGAACCACATTCTGCTCCATCCTCATGTCACTTGAAGTAAGACTTATGTTTTTCTAAATATGACTGTGCTTCCTAACATAACCTTACCATTTCTTTTACCTGAAAGACCATTTTCTTCCGTCTTCAGCTGGCAAACTTCTATTCATCCTCCAGAACCCAATTTAATGTTTGCTCTGGTCAATCTTCCCCCAGCTCTGTGAACTCTTCAGTTTGTCATTTATAATCCTGTAGCACAATTATTACATTACAATGACATTTACCTGTGGACATGTCTGGCTCTCCGAAAGACCAGAAACTGCCTAAGTATCTAGTGACATAAGAAACAGAGCCTAGAACCTAGGAAACGTTTGTTGAAAGGCCTTTTAAGTTCTGAGGCTCTAATCTTATGAATAAGGGTAGAGGTAAAAAGACTCTTTTTGTGTCATAGCTAGAATGTATTTCTGTTTGTAACAAGATTATGGCTGATATGTAAGAGTACAGTTGTTCTCTGGGGATCCAGGAAATGACACCCAGAACCCTACAACAGACTCCAGACTCAGCAGAGTGACCAGTGTCCATCAGAAAAAGGATTGAAGTCACAGCTGAAGGATGTTGCTATGTGCAGCAGAGGACATTTTCTGGCACTGTAAGCACATTATGGTGAATTTAAAATGTTTGTGCACCTGTCAAGCCCTTCCACTAAAAGTTAAGAGTATTTTCCCACCCTTGAATCTAGACTGACCTTGTGATTTTCTTGGCTGGATAGAGCATCAGACGTTTAACTGCATGAATTTGGAGCAAGAACACCATAGCTACTGCTCTGCCATTTGGGGTGCTTCTGGCATCATGAAAAGAGTCGCCATCACCTGAAAAGTGAAGGCCATGTTAGCCACTGACAGCCCTGGCACTTCCAGGCATGTGAGAAAGGCCAGTCTCACTCTGACCAATGCCACTTGAGCAGAGACCAGCTGCCCTTCTGCACCCTGCCCTCCCTGTGAATGCTAGAGCAGTGACCAGACAAACAGGTATTTATTTTGTCCTCCTGAGTCTTTGAGTGTTTTGTAATAGATGGGCGGATAAACACAGTGGTGGCATTTTAGAACATTTGTTATCAAACTAGGAAGACATTTTCCTCAATCCCCATGAAATGGAGCAGGCTCTGACATTCTACAAGGCTTGGAAGGACAGGCTGAGAGATCAGGTGGAGTCAAGCCTGCAGTTGACAGCCAGACAGTTTTCTTGGCTGCCCAGGGCCTAGACCTGGACATGTGGTACATAGAAACAGTGTAACACATAGCTGGAGGCATAATGGGTTCTTAAAAATGTGACTTTTTTGGAAAACTCCTTAAGAGTCAGATATTTTTTAAAGTTGTCTTTTTTGAAGCAGGGGTGGTGGGGGTAGTGGTTCTGGGGATTGAAACCTTTGCGCTCAGCCCTTTTTCATGTTTTATTTCAAGACAGGCTCTTGCCAAGTCACTAAGCTTCTCAGGCTGGGCTTGAACTTGTGATTCACTTGCCTCAGCCTTCCAGAATGCTGGAATTACAGATGGGAGCCAGCATGCCTGGCTACAAAGTTGTCCTTGATTGTTAGCTGCTCTGTATTGCTGTTCTGAACAGCTTCCCAATGCCATACTAATCTTGACTCGTACGGAGGGACAGTGTCCAGGCACAGCCTCGTGCTGAAGCGGTGTAAGCAAGATGTCAGGCCCATGGCTCACAGCAACGCGATGACATCAGAGAGGCCACGTGTGGCATGAGGTACTTGCGGGAGTCCCCACTCTGCTCGGCCCCTGGCAGTTTTTGTCTGTCACTGTATCTCAGGGCATTTAGGAATCCAGCTTCTGTGGTAATTTTTTCACTCTTCTCTTTACAAGATTTCATTACATTTTCCATGTCTTAATCTAAACAGGCAAAGCCAAAGAGAAAGAAAAAAAAGAGAGAGAGAGAGGGAGAATGTGTGCAGCTGCAGTGAGTCATCGAAGCAACTTTCCCAGCTGTTTCGCTGCTGCGTCCGGCCCCACAGCAGCCTCTCAGAGGCGAGAACATGTTCTGCTTTGACTTTCTAGGGCTGAGCGTTTACAAATCACTGCTTTTTGCTTACTTTAATAAACCCTCGTTACTGCTTCTTGGAGCAGACAGAGGAAACAAAGGCTAAAAATGTTTTAGTACAGTAATAAAAGTCTTGAGCATTGGAGTCAACAGACCCGGGCTTAAATCAGAGGCCAGCTGCAGATTGGCTCAGGACATCCAGCAAGTGGTTCAGTCTCATTGGGCTCTAATTGGTAATGCAAGGACATTATCTAAAGCATAGAATCATTCAGAAGCATAGTGAATCGATATTTTAAAAAAAATACATGCTGAGAGGTAGGCGTGGTGGCATCCACCTATAATCACAGCTACTCAGGAGGCTGAGTCAGGAGAATCACTTGAGCCTACATTTGAGGCTAGCCTGGGAGCACAGTGACAAATCATCCCACAAAAACAAACAAAACCCAATGCAGAACAAAAACCCTACCCTAGCAGTAATTGCGGCACAGTCATTGCGTTCATGAAATTCACAACCCAGGAGAATTTTCACATGTTGCAGCTGTCACTCATTCAGATGGGTCCGGTAACCCAATGTAGATTTGTTACCAGCCTTGCAGGAGGGCTCAGTCCTCTTCTTTACCACCTGGTAGAGGTGGAAAGTTCCTTTTCCACCTTCCCTGGTCAGCAGTTTCACCAACTGTGCATTCAGCTGGACTTGCACACTGGTGCCCAAAGCCCTGCATTCCAGGGGCTTAGCCTTGGGAGACCTTCCTTTAAGAGAGGGCCAAGCATATAAGCAAAGGACACGAGGCCTGGATGGCAGTGTGACTGGGAGGGCCAGGCTTGGGAGCCAGCAGGAGAACAGCAGTGGTGCTGCTGGCTCCTTCTGCATGCCAGCTATTAAACCTGGACAGACATCAGGTCCTTGTCTTGATCAGCAAAATATGACAGATTTTCAATAAGTACAATCTCCATAGAACCTCCTGTCTATGTACTTCTGAGCTTTGTATCCAGAAGGGCTCACCCCCAGAGGCTGAGTTGTAATATTAGAAACAAGAAGAAAAAGGGCTCACTGCCACATGGTTCTTTTAACCTGGCTTTCTTTTCCTTACTAAGCCATCTTGCATGGTGGCTGAAGTTATGTCAAGGCACTTCTGATTGGCAATGAGAGAGTGTGGCGGGAAATCCAAACCTATGGCAGTTCCTGGTAAGAACTTGATATCTTCTGTCTGGGAATGAGGAGCAAAATATCCAAGTACAAACAAAAGATGGCTATAAATGTAGTAGCATGCATTCCCAGAAAACATTTTAAGATTGTTTTTCTTGGATGTTAAAGAGGGAGGCATATGTCTTGATTATTATTATTTTGTGTGTGTGTGTGTGTATGTGTGGTACTAGGAATTGAACTTGAGGAACTGGTATATCTACATATTGTATCTTAATCATTTTTACTTCCCATTTCACACTTTCTCTTTCCCTATCCTCTAAAAATTAATCACATGCACAAGGCAAGCACTCTACCACTGAGCTACATCCCCAGCCCTCTCAATTAATGTTTAAAGGATAGGGAGAGAAGGGTGAAAGGGGATGTAAAAATGATTAAAATACAATATGTAGATGTACCAGTTCCTCAAGATGAATGTGATTATTGTGTAATGCAGACATATACCAATATGAAACCAAATACAAACAAATAATGAGAACATATAGCAAAAAAGAATAAACTCAAATTTTATTTTGAATCATTCCCTTATCTCAGAAGAGGATATATCACAGTAGGATATGATAAAAACCCAATATTCCCAAGAATTCTTGAATGATCAGAAAGATTTGGAGACATTCAAATAAGTTTCCCATTGACCTTAATAGTCTCATATGTCAGGAATTTGAACCAGTACAAGGGTGTTAATTTTTTTTTTTTTTTTTTTTCGGCACCGGGGATCGAGTTCACAACCTCGCGCCTGCCTGACAGGCGCGTAAGCCGCTGAGCCAAACTCCTGGCCCTGGTTTTTTGAGGCAGGGTCGCACTGTGTAGCTCAGGCCGGCCTTGCGCTCGCGTTGTAGCTCAAGCCGGCCTCGAACTCACAAAGGGTGTTAATTTAAAGATGGATAAAAACGTTTAATGCTATGTTTTATATCACACAGTGGAAAGAGGGGGAAGGTAAGTCTCCATATTAAACATTAGAGGAAAGGCTGACACCTACCTAAATTTTCTCAGCAGCTGATCTGTAGTGGCTTGTGGTTTAATAGGTTTTTTGAGCTGGAAGAATAGCAACACGTTAGGTCCATAAAAATGAATGAACTCCATGGAAATAGTGTTTATCAGACAGATACAGGTAAATGGTTCCTGCCAGCACCTTGTGCTGATACCAGATAGCGACTGGCCAAGTTCCACCAAAGAGGAGTCTCCTATGTCTCCTAAGCCACCCCGAGGCTGGCTCTGAGGCTGTCCTTGCTTCCTTGTGCCCTGCCACTATGCTGAAATATCACCGATCTCTTCTGGGAGCCTCACTCCTGCTTTAGGGACACATTAGGATTCACAGGAGCTCATAAACTGCCTGCCTTCCTTTGCTCCAGGGACACTTTTTACCCAGTACTGTACAAGGCTGGTTGTATCCCAGGAGAGTAACTTAGCTTGCTGTTGTGGCTACCTTTTCTTTCATTGTTGAGTCTGCATTGAATTTAGTAACCAGAGTGTTCATGCATTTGGTATATTTGTAAGATTGTATCTTTAGGTTTCCCATAAAGTATGGTATATACTATTGTGATCAGTACAGAAATAAACAGGATTTCTCATTAGTGATCATTGTTGGGAACAGATGCATAATTCCCATGAAAAATCATATTAAAAGCTTATTCCCATATTCTCCAAGATGTTTATTAAAGATCTTAAGGTCAAAACTCATTATTACATTGTACCTATTATTTCTATGCTGTGACTTTGTAAACAGAGCTGCATAGATCTGTATGAGAAGTTGTATGGTGTATAGAGCTAAACGCACATACACACACACACAAAACAACAATCTTTTAGTAAAAAGGTACGTATTTTTCTTGTTGGTTTGGTTCCTGAATGTGGGAAGCAGCATCAGAAACACCACTAGAAATGATTTTCTAAAACCAAGTGCATAAAATCATTTCATGTTCTGTGATCTGCAAGTGTTAAATATTAAGAAATTCATATACTAAGTTTATAATATCATAATTTGGAAAGCTGTACAAATGCTATTTTTTTTCTTAGAAAATATTGAACTTAGTTCCAAATAATAAATGATGTTATCTAGTCAAAAAATTCTTGAAGTCAATAAATCTTAAAATATTTCAACTGAGAAACTGAGTTTACAGAACTAAAATTTTTTTGAGGATACTTGCAATCTCAATTGTTTTTTTTCTTTAACAGCTGGTAATAGATGACTATGGAGATAAGTTTATGTGACTCTCACACAAATTCATAATAGATGATGTTTGTTTCTCATTAAGTGATAAAATAATTAGAAATTACTCAGCAGTAGGGCTGTTTCTTTTACTTTCACAAATTTTTATACCCAGATAGATTTGGATTCATTAGTGACATGATTTGCATACTCTAGATATACTTACTGATTGGGGAGATTTTCAGTTACTGAGGTTGTTAGCCCATTTCATGTAGGCCAAGAAGATATTGAACACTGCATTGCTTCTCAGCCTTTTGGCTAAGATCAAGTGTAGTATCTATTGCATGTTGAAGCCAAGAGCACACCAGTGCCTTTCCCTGATGCTGACTGGGTCTACCATGGCGGGTCCCAACTGGATGGGCTTGTGGGTTTTGACTTGGTCTACTTGCTGCTTCTTATGGCCCTTTGTTTAGTGCCATCTAGATTTAGTTTTTCATGTTTGGTAAACAATGTATTTTAGCTTGTAGTTAAAAGTACATGGGACTATCTATAATTATTTATCCTTTTCATTGTTGAGAATCCTCCAGAAAAAAATAAATTTGATATTCCACTATGGAACTGCTTGGGTCCTTACACGTTTTCCCTCATTTGAGCTGGGATTTCTCAACAGTGGCACTCTTGATCACTTGAGCCTGATAGCTGATGCAGGGAAGGGCTCTGAGTTGGGCAGGAAGCATAGTTAGCAGCAACCCCTTAGCCTCTGCCCTTGTGGTGCCAGGAACATCCTTTACTACCAGTTTCAACAACCAGAGCTTTCACTAAGCATTGCCAGTGGCCCCTGGGGGACAAAGTCACCCCCAACATGAACAAAGTTGTTTGAATTGTACTATTGGCGAGCACACAATTTCTTAGAAACTCGATTCTCAAATTATGGCAACACGGACTTTGTGGTACTTAGAGAACTATTTTAAAAACATGTGCCACGTTTTTGTCAGTGCCATCATGAAAGTCAGGTATTACTTTTAAATATTTATCCAGATTTTGCCACTGAGGCTACTGCCTTACTGTTCCCAAGACCCTCAACATTAGTATTCATCAAACAAGAAAGGGGAGACTCATGGTGTCAAATCACCAGGCTTGATTTTTGCTTCCTTCAATTTGAAATATCATTTACTAATATTGTAGAAGTTAATTTAATGCCTTTCCTAACTCTTCAGATTAGGACTTCATGTTCCTGAAGATAGTTTTGTGTATTGTAATTATCTCAGTCAGAGATTTGCTCTATCCGGTGAAGACCATGAGTAAGGTTGGAGCGAAGAACCTTGCGAAAAGCCATTAACTGTGCAAAAGTCTTTCTAGATCTGGCCTAGATTGTGAATAGTTGGGATCACCAAGTCATGAACCTTTTGGTCAGGAAAGCTGACTGATCAGAGCTGACTGGTTCTGAAACATGGGGATTCTCCATGAGACAAAGCTCCAACAACCCCCGAATGTTAGATATTTACTTATTTTCAGGAGGGTGTTTTTATAAGGAGCAGCTGACGATGTGGCAGCCCATGTCTCCTGCACCCATCAGGCCAGGCCCTGTGTTCCAGGTAGACTTCACCTTCCATAACTGTGGAACTGTTTGGGCCCCAACACACTTAGATCTTCACCTCCTGAGGTACTGTTCTCTTTGCAAGCATTGCCCTCTCATTGATTTTCATAGCAAATTCCTATTCAGATTTCAAAACTTAACTCATTTGTCACCTTCTCTGGGAAATGTTCCTAACAGGCCTGTAAGAATTGCCAACATCTTCCTCCTCTGATTGTGTGCAGCCTTTGAATTCCTTTCTGCGTTTCATTTACTCATTGTGTCTCTGCAAATCTCTCTCCTCCAGCAGGATGACACTCCCAGAGGGCAGGGCTTTGGTCCGTTTCAAATTGGGTGACTCTAATGTGTTACCCACATATTGGAGTTAACTTGCTCTGTGGAACTGTCCTGAACCCATTTACACAGCTGGCTTCAATTCCTTGATAGGTTGGCTCATGTTTACTACGACAAAGCAAGACCAGGCAGAGCAGTGTCCTCATATTGATTACTGATTTGTTTCATTGCTCCTGAAGGAAAATCTTCATGTTGGGCAATTTGTACAATGGTTACAACAACTAGTTTTTTACTGTTTGATTAAAGCACAAGCAACCTTCTCCTTCCAGCTCTCTGTAGAGACTTTCTGTAGGAGAGATGCCATGAAGAGATTCTAAAGTAACAGTGAGCACTGCTTTCAGGGAATGGTCTGAAGCAAACCAGCCCATTCTGTTAGTCATAGTAATGGATGGGGAAAGGCTTTGATGATCTTGTTGGTACTACTTAGCGAAGACAGGGAGCAGACAGAAGCTCACGTATGTCTGTTTGATTGATCCTTTTTCATAATTTGTCAGGGACAATCTGCCTTACTTTTGATGAGAATGATGGAAAGCATATCTGGAAAAAAATTCTAGACAAAAAATTACAACAATAAAAGCCACAAAGTAGTATGGCCATTGACCTTAGCTCTAAATAAGTTCATTCAAACAAAGGAATATCCAAACTAAGGAAAAGAAATCCAGACATCTCTGTTCAGGAAATACAGTTATAACCATTGACCAAAACACTGAAGAAGACAGAGTGACAAGTACTGAAACATACACCAGAGTTGTTGTCTCCAAGGCTTTAACTTTCTGGCTCCACTGAGATTTCATTTGCTCTGTAGCTCTGGCTCCTGGCTGATAGGGAGGAGGGAACTTGGGGGAATAGTGGAGAATTGGGTAAAACTGGCAACTAAGCAGCTTTCAAGCTTCAGGCTTCTCCTTTATTCTTCCTTCCCTGAAGGGAGTCCTGCAAAAGGAATGTGCTGCGCTTGGGGAAACCTCAGCCAGTCTGACCTGCTTCTCCTCGCAGTTTCAAAGAGGTCTCTGCTCACCCTGTCTCAGGCAAAGGTCGGCCTCAGCTCTAGTTTGCTGCAGATGTTGCTGTATCCGGTGTGCAACTGTCACACTACGAGGGATGGTTGCTTTCCTCTATTTCTACGGAAAGCACAAAGGGCCTCTCAATGTGCGTGGCTCTTGGTGAGTGTCACGTTTAAGATTAATGAGCCAGCTCTTAACTTCAGGGGTTGATTAAGCACCAGGAATCTAGGGGAGGTGGTGCTTTGTGACCCAGGACAAAGATTGTACACTGAGTAATTCTGCATGACAATACAACTACTTGCCCTCATAATTTAGTTCTTTGTCCACTTGGTCATTCAGCTGAATTGAACCATCTATGATCTTTACCTGATACTGAGTTATCCATTATGAATCACCTTGTAAATATCAGTGATGGGAGGCAAAAGGAAACAGGAATCATTCTCCACCTTGCCCTCGTGTCCACACTCTTCATGTAGCAACCTCATCTCTGATAACACTGCTATTTTGTGAAGTTTAAAATAAGCAAAATTTGTGTATAGTCCACAAAGAATAAGTAAAGGGGTAGGGAAGCTTTTGGGGGAATATGTTGGCTTCTAAAGAGAATCATGCTTTACACAGCAGAGACAGGCTGATCCCGGTCTGTGGGGAGCAGCCTCAATGTTCCCTAGGCCTTACGCTATTTCCTATAGGCCAAGCTTTGTGAGCAAGTTGTTCTGGACACTGAAGAGTCCCCCCGGGTCTCCTGGCTTGGAGAAGAAGTTGGTGACATGGTTGGCTGACCTTTGAAGCATCCTGGGCCTCCTCTGTTTTGGCATCTATCTCTGTTTTTCCCAAAAACTTGCTCTATGGTTTCTTTTTTTATTGGACAGTGAGCTCCATGAGGTAGAAACGTGATCTTGCACATTTATTAGTAGCTTCTGGATACTTTTGGCACCTAACAGCTGCTCAATAAAATTTATAAAATGAACAACTCTTTCTAATTTGGCTCCAAACCTTCCTGGTTGGTGTGTAGCATTGTGCCTGAATTTCAAGCTAGGCTGAAGACCTTATGCTGCCAGGACAGTTTTCTGGGCATCCTCCAATGCGCTGCTTGTCCTGTAACCCTCTGGTGGGCGTGCTTACGTCAACAAACTCAGATGTCCAAGTAACACGCTGATCTGCACCGTCACACGTGAAGGAAGCTTGATCACACTGGAGATGGCGCAGGCTCAGGGGTCTGAGGACTTCATTTACCCATCTACCTGTTCTCCATCTCTCCCTCCTGGGCAGCCTGCGGACCAAGATGAGAAATTCACCCCAGCCAAACTGTCTCCTCTTTTCCCAGTTTTGTCACTCACCTTTACTGTTCCCCCTCAAAAATTAACTTCTAAGACTTACAGCAACCCAAAACCACCCCATGAGAGATGAGGAGAAGACATGGGTCTGTTTCCAAGTGGCAGTGATTGGGGCTCCTTACTCATTGTTTCCCATGTAAACCAGATCAGAATGCATGGGCTCCCCTCCCCTGGCCCAAATAAAAGGGCATTATTAGAGGCAATCCTGAGCCTTTAGGAAAGAGTGACTGTTGTTCAGTGTATTTCTGTCAGGCACATAATACACACACACACACACACACACACACACACACACACACACACACATTCACACTTGCAGAGGCTAAGCAAGTCCTGAATACCATCTCTCAACTGTTTGATTCAGTGGTTGTTATTAAGCAGTAAAATCTACACCAACCGTGCAGTTATTGTGCTTCTAAAAAATGTAAATGTCACTTTTTTGGTCTTTAAAAATTATGAAGCAGAAAGAAAGATAGCGATTGCCAGTGTTTGCTTGGATGGTAAGATGCAGGAGAATTAGCATTACTCTTGAGAGCTGCCATTGGTTAGCTGGAGGGAAAAAGGATATCAATTATACATAATCTAAGAAGCCTCTGCATAATAATCAGGCCCAGTAGGGGCTTTGGGGCAGCTTCGTTATTCTCTTGTAAACACAAGAGCCCAGATAGACATGTCAGTCAGGAGTAGCTGCAGCAATTCTTCCTTTTTAACACCTTCATGTTCTGTTGCTTCAATATGCAAACAAGGCTGGTTAGCTGAGGGTAGAGCGGTGCTAATGAGCTCCCTGCACTAACCCTGAAGTAAAAAGGTTCTGTTTCCCAGCTGCTCAGAGACAGCTCCTCTGGGCATGCTCAGGTATTAGAAAATAATGCCTTTAAAGAGAGAAACGCCAATCAGGATTTTGTGCATACTTTCCCTTTTCTCTATGTGCTAATGCAATTACCTCATAACTTGTGAACTTTCACTGCATTTGTCTGGTGTTTTCTTTCTCCATGATATATTTGGAATGTGGAGGTGGAACCAGAATGTGTGAGAAATGAATGTAGAAACTGTAGAAAGAGACCGTATCCTTCATTCCTGGAGGATGCCACCTTGGCCAGTGCTCATGTTTCTGCCTTCCATGTGAACCTGTGCTTTTATCTTTGGGTCTTTTCAAATTTTACTCCAAATATTATTATTCCTTTTTTTTTCCTGGGGTCATTTTAATGACCCGGATGGACAATGCAGATCAGGACAGGCTTCTCAAGCCAGAGGGTTTGTGTGCCCAACCTCTGTGGTTTGGGAGCTGTCGTGGGCCCTGGCTCGGGGCATCACTACAAGGAGGGGACTCCATAATTGGCTGAGCAAAAACACATAAGGCTGAAGAGGGGGTGGTGAGGGAGGGGGCTTCACATATCACTTGACAGTTTCAAATCAAGATACAATCCATGATGGTTTTTCAATATCCAATTATTCTCATGAATAAAGAAATCTTTTTGTGCAGAAATATTCTCCCCAATCCCCACTGGGTTAATTTACCATCTACAGAAACCTCTTGACTTTGCTGGCTAAATGGCAGAGCATGTGATTTCTTGTGTAATTATAGGGCATCCTCCTTTCTCACCATTAATTCAATCTCAGGGCCTTGCCTTCCAGGTGCCTGACACGGGAGACAGAGGCTGTCCATTGTGGCGATAAATGGGTGTTAAGTACAAGCACTAATATCCTCAAACCGCTGTTTCAACTCTTCCCCATAAAAAGAAGTGCGGTGTTTCCATCCCTTAGTTACCCAATCAGCAGGCCAACTCTCAAGCACTGTCTCCGCTCATGACAGTACAGTCAGGTACTACGCAGTCAGCAAGAAGACCTTCCTGCTGCAGTATTCAGCGTTTAAATTATTTATTACGCCAGCTTTATGGCATATCAGAACCTATTTGAGACAGGTAGAGTGAACTCCCTTCTGCCACATGGAAGCTCATTAAATGGCCATCATGACTGGTCAGGCTTAATTGCTTTACACTGGGTATTTCTCTGTCATGACTTAAATCCCTAGCAAAGCAGCTGACCCCAATTCTCAGGGTGACTTGATTGATCCCCAACTTGGAAAATGAGAGCAGCCTAGGAGTTTTCCTGTTCTGTTTAGCACCTGGTTGAAAACGTGCAAGTCAGTGAGTCTCTGCAGGAAATAAATCATTGGTCACTGCATGTAAAAATAGCTAATTAAAACTTCTAGTCATTTATTTTTGTCAGTCAATTTAAATTATCATAGAATGGTCAAATTGTTTTGAAGGAAATGTGTTTACAAAAAGAAGTTATGCAATAAGTACTTACAAATCTGTTGTTTATCAGAACATAATGTAAAGAACCAGATTATTAATGCCATAGTCCTCTTGGTTATGGCAGCTTGTACATCCAACTGATGTTTTATGGCCATCCTATATTGGTTCTAAATGAAATAATACAGATGTTAAACCAAGTGGATTTTAAGGAGATATGTAAAATATTTATTAATTTCATTCAAATATGTTTGCAGTACATCAAGTTTACTTTCATTTTAGGGTGTAAGTACATGTACACATGATACAGCTTGATTCTTTTTTAATATCTTTCTCTTTTCCACTCTCCCTCCTTCTCTAAATCCCCTTTACCCATGTTAATTCTTATTGTTATTATTATTATTTAGTTCATGTGTATGACATATAATGTTTACATTCATTATGGGTATTTGGTACATAGAAGCGATGCATTTTAACTCTTCTTCCTTCCCCTTCCCTTTCCCCCCTTCCCTCATCTTTCTCCTGTATCCCTATTCATTTGCAAAAGATATGTTTCCTTGTTTCCTCCTATGAACCCTTTTATTCTATGTTGGGATGGTGTTTAGATTTGTCTTTTGCTGTATTATGAGAGACCAGTAGCATGTGGATGAGAATGAAAACTTTTGAACCAGGCTTTTTAAATTCTGGCTGTGGGATCAACTTCTCTACACATCCGTTTCCTCACCTGCAGAATAAATGTAATAATAGTGCCTCCTTTGTAGGGTGGTTGGGAAGATGCCATCCATGAATACAAAAAACCCCTGGGATTCAATATCCATTGATCCCTTCTGTCAGCATTACAGCTTATTGCTGTGGTATTTACCATTGGTGTGGTGGTGACACCTAATTCCATCTTCTCATATGATCATCACCATGTGGTAGCCTGCATGTGCTATTTGCTGATCAAATAACAAATGAACACTTTGCTCTTCTGACAACAATTTGTTCAGACTCATTGTGTTTAATATTGACACTTATCAACCCGGAATGTATTAAAGTTTGTTCCTAAATGAAGCAATGACTGGTAGATTTATGATAGCTAAAAGAACCTAAATTATTCCTATAAACTTTGTATTTCAATTGTTTGTATATAACTAATACTGCTAGATACTCCCTAAAATATACTGTGGACACAATTAAAAAATAGTTACATTGTTTCAATAACTTAATTTTCTCTTGTATTATAAAGCAAATTATCTTCTGATAATATGTTCTGGTTGGAAGACACTCTTAGCAGCATAGTAATTATAACATAAAAAACATACTCAAGTCTGCTTGAAGGAAGTGGTTTTCAAAGAGTGCAATTTGAATGGATTGTGGTTTTACACTCCACCCCCAATGGACATTGAGAAACTGGCACAAGTTGTTGTCAAAAATTATTCTCCTTGTTGTGAAGTCCAGTAACACTTTTATCCTTTGTTTTGATTGTTCTTAGTCTGTTCTGTATTATTTGATTTCAATATGTGTAAAAGTGTGGACAGCTATTTTGAAAAGAGCGAGAGACATTACGGTAGCCATTGTCGATTTCCCTATTGTCGGGTTTTGAAGGCCTGCAACACTTTCATTCTTTTGTTTTTATCAGTTTTATACTATGGCTTTTTGTTTGAATTCATTGTGTGTGAAGATATGGACAACTATTTTGAAGAAAACAAGAGACATTATGGTAACCACTGTTGATTTCCTGTTCTCTTGTTTTGAAATCCTTGTTGCTTGCATTGCTTTGTCCTGATCTGCTTTCTTCTGTTCTGTTTTGTTTTGACTTATTCTCTTTAAAATAAAATTTAAGAAAAATATTCTCCTTTTTATTAAGCTGCCATTTTGTCTGAGGAGCTGTTATGTTCAGAGTACATTTGGGGAGTTCAACACCTTTCACCATGAGGGAGAATCTCTGTCAGCCTTATAATTAGCTGGGTGATGAAGTAAAGGTGGGCTAAGATTCAAACTCTTTATTCCCGTTAGCCACGAGAAGGATGGAAAGAGGAAAGGAAAAGAGGCAAACAATTCTACTTTGAATTTTGATCAGGTTGGAGAGCCTTTCTTTAATTAGAAGAAGGATATTCCAGGGGAGTTGAAGTCCTTAGAGTTTAAATGACTATTTTTGAAAGAAAGCATCACAAAACAAGATAATTGTATTATATAATGTGGAGAACTTTCTCTGTAGCATTTGGTAATGAATCATATGTAAAATCCCACAGGTTGGTTCTTTTGGTTTTTTTCCCTCTTCATTAGTTTTGGCAGATCTGAGGATGGCAGTGTGGAGGTTGTCTTGTGGCATGGTGATGTTAAGGGTTGACTGGAAGGGCTACATCTCTGTAGGGCTCTAAGCTTGGTTGAATGCTCTCTTTCACTGTTTTAAATGACTTACCAAGGGGCCCTCCATTCATTTTGCACTGGGGCTAGCAAATTATCTAGCTAGGTGACAATCAACATACGGACAATATTAACTATTTATTGCATATAATTTTCCCCTAAGATGATTAGGATAAGAGCTTGAATGGTAAAAATGGCATTTTGAGATAGTTCATGGCTTATGTTCTGTTATATTTAACCAGTTTCTCTCCTTGTATACTTTCTGCACTAAAGACAAGACAGGGATTGGACAGAGAGAAGAAACCAGGAGGGAGAGTTAGAAGAAGACCTGTTACTTCAGCAGGTGGTGGGTTGTGGGGACAAGAAAGAGGAAGCCTTTTGGGGACATCCATGTAGGAAGGAAGGGGCCCTACTATAGCAGGTGAGTGGATGGGCATCAAAGGACAGTGATACCTGAAAAGACCTTGGCTTTTGGGTGTAACTTGGTGTGAGTTAGAAACATGGAAGCAGAGGGCATTGTGGGCTCTGGGTCAGGGAATTCAGGCATTTCTGTGTACCCACTGAGGTGGTATTCAGGGATAGGATCTGAATGAAGGTTCATATAGTGTGGAGGGACCCTGAGGGTAGAGGCTGAGGGTTGAGAAAATGGACTCCACCCACAGAAGCCACAGTGTCACTCTTCAAGGGCAGATGGCACAAGGCCACCTACCTTAGTGGCCAGATGAGCAGATTAGGAATCAGAGCAGAGCAGGCCCTGTTAACAAAGGCTGTGGAGGATCCAGAAGAAGACATAGATTCTGCACTATCGTCTCCTCCTTCAACGCAGTGACACTGTGAGCCAAGGGTAGGATACTGAAAAAGTGACCTTAACAAGGAGATTAGTTATCTGAAGATGCACTTCATATAGAATCATTCTGAATGTGTCATATTTGTCTGAATCGATTCTACCTGCTCAGTCCGCCCCACTCTCCAGTAGGCCCATGTGTAACATTAGCTGTGTTCTAGAAAACAAGTAAACAAAAAGGCTACATTGTCTTTGTATACTGTAGCCTGAAAATGTGCAGCTTGGAGGTATTTGTTTTAGTTAATTGTATTCTCTCCTAGGTGTGTCTGGTAGATTTCTTACAAAGTAATTCCCTATCCATCTCCTCTATTCTCTTTCCTTTCTCTTTCTCCCCCAGCACCCCCAACTTTGAGGATTATTCTAGATGCAAGAAGAAAACCCCAAATCTTCATTTATTTCTTACGTTTGGAGGGAGGTGACCTTTATTGTATTTCTTTGCAGGTGGACTGCCATGAGGGAAATATGTGTATGCCAGTTACTTTGTTGTTTTGCAATCGCCACCCCCCAGGATTGCCTGCAGTGTTTCCCTGCACACCTGGGCTGTGTATGTATGGAATTACACAAAACCACTGGCTCTCAAACTCAGCTACACATTAGGATCACCCGGGGAGCTCTTAATAGTGCAGCTGTCCCGGCCTTGTTCCATTCCAATTAAATTGGAACATGGAGCGGGGAGCAGGCACAGGCATGGGGACTTCTTAAAACTTCCCAAGAGACTCTGATACACAACCAAGCTGAGGACAAGAGTTCAAGTCAGTATTACCTGCCAAACTCACTTGATTATTATAACTACACAAATTGCAGTGTCTGTTGTATAGACCTTTGGATTCAGCATGTCTAGTTTTGGGCCCAAGATTAGAAATTTTTCACAAATAGGCAGAAGGAACTGCAGGAATAAGTTGTTTATCTAGTATGGACAAAAGAAATTTGGGGGAAAATTTCTGCTTTTGTTTTGTTCTGTTTTGTTTTCATAAATGGTAGATAAGGGAGAATAATAGCTAAAATAAGCTATGTGTTTGGATAATCTATTTACATTCAGATGTAAGGAAAGGATTATAATTATTTTACAATGCCTTGTGTACAGACTGTGTTTTTCCTGAATAAACCATCTCTCTAAATTGGACTGTGGATAAATGGATCTCTGTGATCAAATGCAGTTATAAGGAAAAAGGAGCCAGTGGTATCGCTGAATGAAGATGGCCCCAGGGAAGTGGCTGGGAGTTTGAAGAGCACCAGAGAAGTTTGAAATAGAACCAGAGACAAAGGAGTGAGGTCCCTCAGCTGTGTGTGAGTGGCTGAGATACGGTGCCACCAGTCTCCAGGAGCACCTATCTGAATGCTACACAAGTGTAGAAGCAGAGGAGCAGAGAGCTACATCTGTCAATAGATGGATTTTTTTTCAGGAGGGAATCTTTGAGTAGGGTATGGAGGCAATAAAATTGAGTGTGCTGAAAAGAGAATATCTATTTGGTAATTGGAGTCTTTTTCAGTTATTTTACTTATTCATTGCCATGATACTGCTGCATAACAAATAGCCCTGATCCTAGGAATGGAAAGAGTGTAAATGAACATCCATGAGGCCCTGAGTTCAATTCCTAGCACCAAAAACAAAACAAAACAAAGTAAAACAAACAAACAAACAAGACTAATAGCCATCATCTTCAATCACCTGCATCAGCAAGCTTCAGTCTCTTGTGTGTCTAGATGCAGGTAACTGACTCTGCTGTTCTTGCTGGAGATTCTTCACGAGTCTGGATTTTACTGGCTGCCAGGTGACCTTGCAGATACTTGGCTGGGAGGATAGAGTCACAGTGAAGGAGAAACAAAGTCATGTGGTGAAGAGTATAGATAAGAGAGGAGAAGCATTGATGCTATTTATGTAGCTCACCACAGCAGCTATCAAGGAATTGTTGGCATCCTTGGAAACCATTAAGGGAGTAAATAATCTGTACATATAAAATATGTGAAAAAAATCACTCAAATTCCTTTCCTTTAAAATGCTTAATATTGCTGTTATCACTAGGTAGTAAAAACTCAAGTGTCATAAATAATTGAGGATCACTTAGGCAACACAAACCAATAAATACTATTTTTCATTATTTCTTTTTTCGGTGGCCCATGTCTATATCCGTATATTTTAATGACCTCAATCAGAATTTGTTAAGCATTTTCAACATATAAAAAGTGAACATTAAAATTAAATTTTGCCTGAAAAGAGTCTTTTCTGGCTTTGAGTTTCCTTCAGGATATTCTTTTTAAAAGAATGAGTTAAGGCATGCAGAAGAACTTTGTACTTTGTCTTCACTCTAAAAGTTCTTGGAGTGAACTTGTTCCCGACTCAAGATAAATTGTTAATTAGTTTTAGGAACACCAGAGACATGATCTTGGGATTTTCTGTTGGCAAATATTTATTAAAACAGTAGTCATTATGGTTGATTAGATTTATGGGGCAAGGTGGGCAGGTTAGAGTAATTTTAATGTGTCTAAAGAGTGGCATCAAAAGCCAGATGTGGTGGTGCATGCCTTTAATTTTAGTACTGGAAGGCTGAGGTAGGTGGAGTGTTGTGAGTTCGAGGCTGGCTTGGGCTATAACGTGAGCAAGGCCAGCCTGAACTACATAGTGTGAACCTGTCTCAAAAAAAAAAAAAAAAAAATAGAGCCGGGAGTTTGGCTCAGTGATTTAAGCTCCTGCTTGGCAGGTGCAAAGTTGTGAGTTCGATCACTGGTACCGGAAAAAAAAAAAAAAAAAGAATAGCTTCAAAGCACTCAGCAAGCATTGACTACTGAATGCAAAATGCTGAGATCTCTTTCACTAGAATTTCTCAAACTGTACTGCCTCATCTTAAAATACATTCTTTTTCACCTTCATGTGCACCTTTAATTTCTCTACAACTGACACTATTTTTAGGGACCCTATTAGATGCTTTCATACATCTTTGCTTTTTTCTCTTTCAGAAATTGCTTGTCATTTTGGGGGTGGCGTGTGACTAGCTGTCCTCCTCTGCTGGATGTTGAGGTCATCGACATAACTCTGTGAGCTTCTCTTACTGTTGCACAGTCTCGGCCGCTTGCTGGTGCTCTTGGTGAATACTGTTTCAGGACCAAGGGGATGAGGTGACTGGTCCTTTGCAAGAACAGAACAGGAAACTGCCTGCTTGAGTGATTGGAAGAGTTCTGGGAATGCTTTGCTATGTTTCTCTGGTCAGATCCCCACAAAGATATCTGTGACATTAGCCTCTGGGATACTTTGAGAGGAGTCTAGGTGCTCAGTATTTCTAAAAGAAACACAAAACCTGTTCTCTGGCTAGAGCTCAGTTTAGATATTTCCCCTCCATCTCTTTCGGCCTTGCTGAAATGGCAATTGGAAACCTCATGGAATTCTTGCTTTCCACTCTTACCTTTGAGGCTGGATCTCAGTAAACTTTCCCCTCCCGAGTCTGTGGGACTCAGAGCTGATCAGAATAGAACTGCAACCATTGGCATCTCTTAAGGTTCTGTGAGCAGAGTGCATGCCATTGATGATACCCAGCCTTGAGAGTGCACAGCTGCCCTGCGGGATGCCCCTCTGAGGCCCTGCCAACTCCAGACTGGAGGTTTCTGCCTCCTTGGGCCCTAGGCTTGTCTTGCCACCAACACCAAATGGGTACTGTGATAAAACACAGAGTGTTGGGGATTTTACTTTGTTTTATTTTTACTTGCCTTTGCAAAGGGAAAAAAAGCTATTTTCCCCTTGTGCTTTATCAAAAGTTATGCATGGGTATTTTTCAGGTGACATGTTTAAAGAAAGAGAAGAGAATCACCTCTTCCCATAGCCTCAGCTTGTAGACAAGACTTTTTTAAATAACCATGCTTTGGAAGATATGGAGAAACACACAGCTCTTTCAATTTTCAGACAGCTTTTTGTTAATGTGCCTCCTAAACCTTCAGGAAACCCTGAGTGAACATTACCTGAAGCCCCAGGCGGGAGTTTCCAGCTACGTCTGCATTCCTACATCTGTCATATTCCTGCTGTCTTTCCAGTCTTCAGTCAACCATTGGTAAGTTTACCATATAAAGCCATGATGTTACTCTCCCAAGCATTCAACACTGGAAAGAACGAGAAATAAACAAAGACAGCAGCTCTTGAGGCAAGTGCACTCTCTTTAAACTAACTCAGAGTCCTCTTGGGTGAGAATTTTTCCCAGCCTTCATTCAAGATCTGGAGAAGGCCAAATATTTTCAGAGCTTCATGTTTTGTCCTCTAACCTTGATAAACAGGGGATATCAAGCAGGATGTTGAAGAGATTTCCTGTCAGCTCTAACCAAGCACAGAGTGAGTGGGAGGCTGGCATTTCCACTCCTTTTCTGTTTCAGTCAGATATCAGTGCCTTCCAGGGTCAGCGATCCTGAGGGAAATGTTGACTTCCTGGTGTATAGTTGGGGCAGAGAGCCTAGGAGTAAGTGGTGAGAAACAACCTTCCATTATTATCTATGTTTCTCTCTTCTTTTCTTCTCACCACCTCACTTTACCCAAAATCATCTTAAGTTTTGTGTGGGGGGGGCAGTTATTATCTAATAAAATCTGTCCTTCATATTGATATCAACAGAAGTCTGTCAAAGGATTGCCTAGTAAGTACCTTGGTTAGGATGACTTGGGTGTCTTTGACTCCCTGTATATTACCATAAAATGTACTAGTAGTTATCAGCTTATAAAATATTTATTATGTACTTACTATAAGGTTTGCTGGGTCCTGTGAAGAATATGTAAATGAATAAAATGCAGGCCCTGCCTTCAAGAAACTTCTGATTTAAGGAAAACGAGCAATATACCTATAACAAGGGACCTGTAAAAGGACTCTTGGTGCTGAATGTGTGGTCCAGATGGGAAGCGTGGCTTAAGGGTAGCACGAGACACTTGCAGCTCTGCGACTGTATTTTCATTGCTTGTGATCATTGACAGTCTGTGGCCTGGAGCTTCTGTAAAAGTGCTAATCATAAATATCAGATTCCTGTTTGTAGCAAAGCTGTGAAATCCTGCAGTGGCAAAGTATTTTAAAGTTCCAAAGGAAATCCCTTGAGGTACCCTGTGAAGAGGACCCATACTTGCTAAAACTACTTGGAGTGAAATTCAATGTCTGGCAAAAGATCCCCTCTGGGTGAAGTATGGGAAATGCTCTCCAGTCTCCTCTTTCTTTTATTCTCTTTCCCTTTTTGTCTCACCTCTCCCTCATTTCCCCTGACCCTTTGGCTCATTTTAGTAGTTTTCCCAGCCTAATTGGAATCCCCTACAACAGAGGGTCAGAGAAGGCTGGAAGAGAAAGGAGGGATATTTTGAACAAGGAAGGCAGGATCCTATTACAGAGGCAATTTGCCCATAAGTGAAATTTTGTGTCTAACAAATATATGTCCCCATTCCAAATTCACTGCAATTAAAACTCAATCACATCATCTCACTGAACTAAGCTCGGTATAGTAACTCTTGGGATATAGTTTTGAGTGCTCACATTATAATTGCTAAATTATAAAATCAGTCAATTCACACTGCGTCTGTAGAGCATTAATATCTAATAGTGAAGTTTTACTATGGTGGAAATTCCACTGAGTTCTTCTTTCAGGAGACAAAAGCATTTCCATTAACCCTTGATAAATGAAATGCATAGTCTCAAGGAGTCAAATTCTCCTGCTCCACTAGCTGGTCAGTTAATTTGTGCAAGATGATAGTTGATGAAAATGATTGGGCAATACTTCTGTGGGAGTGGAAGAGATTGAATGGGATCACAGCAGAAAGATAATTCTGAATAGTTGTGAGCATGTGAGTGGTTTATTTCAATTTTACAACTTTGGAAAGAGTATGATGGGGTAGGAAGAAGGAACATAGTGGATAGGTCTGTACCTGCAGGAAGGGTAGAGTATCTTTCAAGTGACTTTTAATAAGCAGTTGCAGAAGTTAGAATTAGATTTTATAACTTCAATCTAGTTCTGAGGTAACTGGGGGGAAGTGAAATATAAAGTGTGACTCTTCTTGACACCATTGATTGAGGTTGTAGACAAAATATAATTCTCTTTGTTGGGGAAACTAGTAATATGGAGGTTGGTTTACTGTACACATCTTTTCTTACATTCTTTGTAGCTATGGGATGAGTGTGATGATTTTCATTTTAGAATGTAGACATGGTGGTGGTATAGTTTTCAGACACCCTGGGATAGAACCAGAAGTTGTGGGGCCAGATCATCCTCCACATATCAGATCACAGTTGCTTCCAGAGCTTTGGGCATGGAAGAAGCCATAGTGACCTCAGGTTACCTCAGTAGGAGCCTTCACTATTTAACATGCAAAAATCTTTACTTCGGCAGAAGAAACCGCAAGGTTGCATGATTTTGAGGCAAACAGTATATGAAAGGCATGGGTGGCATGGAAGGAGCGAGTTGGTGTCTGGTGGGAAGGGCAGAAACAACTATGTTTCCCTGAAAATTTTCAATTTTAATCGATGTATCAGGTCAACAGCCACACATCAACCTGAGCTGAAATATTTGTCACTGCTTCCACCATATGCTTCACCTTCTTAGGGGTGTATTCACGAGTTTAGGGTCTGGACTAGGGGTCCAACTTCAAACTATCATCTACCACAGATTTGCATCCAGCTTTAGGTGGGGTCACAGCCTCTGAGAATCAAGTTATACACAGTTCTCAAAAGTAAATAAAATCCTAGGTAGGAAAAGGGAAGATGTTCCCTAATTTTCCCTACCAGTTATTCTAGTCCTTGCAGAATTAACAAAGGATGGCAGTTGACTGTGCAGAGGTGGAGGCTGTGTTCCATCTCCATTGTTCTTTCTAGGGCATAGGTTAGCCTGAGGTTAGCCTCCTGCAGACAAGAACCCGGAGGCATCCCTCTCTTTAAATTCTTCATGACACCTGCATGAAGACACCTTGGCACCCAGAGCATGTGTCTCAGCAGAGATAATGTATCAAACCTCCAAGGGGAAAAGTGACTCTTGAGGGTGACAAGGGATGCTTGATACTTGGTATTGCATGATCTTGACTCCAAGGGTACCTATACAGAGTGACCATGTACTTCCAGATCCAAAGTATTATGGAGTGGGTGAGTTTGGAATCAGGAGAAGTGAAAGACCTAAAAAGACTACTTATGGGGACAGCAATGGAAAAACAGTTAAGAAACACTGGTCTGAGCCAGATGTGGTGGTGCACACCTGTAATCCTAGCATCGGTAGGCTGAGATAGGAGGATCTTCATGAGTCTGAGACCAGCCTAGGTTACATACAGTGCAAGGCCAGCCTGAACTACATAGCAAGACTTTTTCGCAAAAGATGAACTTTCCCAAGGGGAAAAAAAAAAGAATAACATTGGCTTAAGGTAAGGTATAACTTTTAAAACATTAATACTGATTTGAGGATGTTTTTCTACAGAGCATTAACATAATTTACTACTTTTTAGGTAGAAACTAGAAACATGGATTTTTGATGTTAGAGTTCAGTATCTAAAACTAACAGAAATAAACCTTTTAAAAATAATACTATCCCTGGAGCAGAGGAATCTTATTGTTTGTGAAGTTTGCCCTTAAGCACATTTAAAAAGAGGACAATGTTCAGGTCCAAGAGAATGGACAAAAACAAGTACGTGTGATTGTCGCTGAGGTATTAACCTGAGGATGAAGATGATCCTAGCTGTCTTGGAAAAAGACAGACTTGCCAGTGCACCTCTCTCATGGAGTAGCCTTCAAAAATATATGAATCGTGCTGTTAATTTCATCTTTTAATCATACATTTGTAAATGGTGACTATTAAGAATGCTACTTCTCTTTTTTTTTATATATAGTTAGTATATTCTGGGAGCTCTTACTTGCAACATTTACAAGAGGTCCTTTCACAGGTAACTAGGTCAGACTCTTTGAAGATGTTCCCATTTGCATTTCCCCAAATGTTATGGGAGTATCACCTGTTTTTTTTTTCTTTTTAAAGTAAATCTTATAGACAATAACCAAGCTTTTAGATTTTATTCATCATTAAATATTTTGGTTGCATAGAATAATGGAATTGCATTACTGTTAAGCACATACAAAAACATGGTTTTTAAATGATTATATTTTTAATAAGCAAGTCTCAAGTTTTGGTTTTTGTTAAAACTTCACAGTCTTTTCTTGGAAAATTGTTACAGTGTTGTAAGAGAATAGAATTAAAGATAGAAAGCATATATATGTCATCTCATCATAGAAACTTGAACTTTGATAGGTGAAGAGTTGGGCTTCTATTTTTGCTAGAATTGTATCTTAGGAAATTCTGGTCTAAAGTGAAGGAAAACTTGTTTTGTTTTGGATTTAACAATTCTGAACCAAAAACTTGTAGGCTTTAATAATAAATGAAATAGAACTATCTTTTGTCCAATGGATCACATGAAAATAATTAGGTAGTCACTAAAACATCTTCTTTAATTGTAAATTTAAATATTCATAAATATTGCATTAAATAAAACTATTGTAGGAAACTATAAAGGATCTTATGAAAAATAATTTGAATAAAATATCAAACTTTTAGATTCTAATTAGACATATAAAGATCTCGGAAGCTGTGGCTCTACCATAACAAATAAACAACTGAACAAATGGAAAAATCAAGTTTTCTAAAAGCTGTCAGAGAAAGGAGGTCACAGGGTGAAGCCCTGACCTGACACTGGAAATACAGAAAATCGTAGCTCACTGGAGCTGGGGTCTCGTGCTGGGGTAGGAAAATCAGCAATGGGGTCCATAAATTTGTAAGAAACTGGAAACTTTCTTGCCAAGATCAGGAACAAGATTATCTTTTTGAAAGCTAAGATAATATGATACAATAACAGGTATATGATTGGGAAGGAAAAAAATGAAACTACGTCTGAAGAACACATGAAAATCAAAGTAGAAAATCTGAAAGAATAAACAATAACAAAAACTTTTCGGAACTAATTCCTGATTAAAAACTTTGTAGGATACAAGGTTAAGCTACAAGTTAATTGCTTCCCTATATACCAACCAGGACCACGTGGAATCTGAGGTTAATAATACAATACAATTTTCATAATCACCCCCAAAATGAAACAGTTATGTATAAATGTAACAAAATATGTGAAAGATCCATGTGAGAACACCACAAAACTGATAAAAGAAATTTAAAAAACCCAAATAAATGGAAGGATCTTCTATGTTCATGGATTCAAATACTTGATATTGTCTAGATGTCATTCTTCCTAATTTGAACTACAGTCAATGAAATCCCAACTGAAATTCCAGAGAGTTATTTTGTAGACATCAACAGACTAATTTTAACATTTATGTGGAGAGGCAAAGAAAGATCCTGAGTAACCAAGTCAATATTGAAAGAGAAGAAAAAGTCAGAGGACCCACAGTATCTGACTTCAAGCCTTACTGTATGTAAATCCCCAGTAATCAAGAGTGCATGCTGTTGGTAAAACAATGCATGAATAACTCAGTGGAACAGATTAGAAGTCCTAAACAGAGAATCAATTTATTATTTCCAACTAATGTTTGAGAAAGTAGCAAAAGCAATGCAATGAGCAAAGAGTTTTTTCAACAAGTGATGCTGGAAAAAAATGGACATCCACATGCAGAAAGATGAATTTATGGTATTACTTTATACCTAAAAAACTAACTGAAAATAGATCCTAGATGTAAATGATAAATTCAAAATTATAGAACTGTTAGAAAATAATTCGAGGGAAATTAAGGTGATTTTGCTTATGGCAATGAGATTTTAGGTGTAACATCAAAAGCATAATCCACAATCCATGTTAAAAAGCAATTGATAAGCTAGATTTAATTTTAAAACTTCTGCTATGCAGAAGATAATGTCAAAATAATGAGAAGATAAGTCACAAACTGAGAATAAATATTTTCAAATGACACATCTGGTAAAGGACTATTATCCAAAATATACAAAATTATCTCAAAATTTCACAATAGGAAAATGAACACCTTAATTTAAAAATAGGTGAAGATATTTAGACACTCCACTAAGTAAGATATACAGATGGCAAAAAAATCATATGAAGTGGTACTCAACGTCATGTGCCATGAAATACAAAATAAAATAACAGTGAAATATGACTACACATCTACTTGAATTATGAAAATTCAAAACACAGACAGCATCGAAATATTGAAGAAGATGTAGAGTAACTGGAACTTTCTTCCATTGCTAGTGGGAGGGTAAATTCATACAGCCAACTTGAAGACATTTTGCTAGCTACTTACAAAACTAAACCTAATTTTAACGTATGTATATTCGTGAGCTTTTCGCTTTCTGAGACGAAATATCTGACATCCACAATTTAAAGGAGAAGAGGAATATTTAGCTCATGGTTTCAGAGGTTTCAGTCCATTGTTGACTGGCTCCAAGGCAGAAACATCATGGTAGAAGGGACTGGTAGAGAAAAACTGTTTGCCTCATGACAGCTGGAAGCAGAGAGAACTGGAAGATCCAGAGAGAGGGAGGGAGGGAGAGAGAGACAGAGAAAGACAGAGAGAGATAGAGAGAGACAGAGAGAGACAGAGACAGAAACACAGATAAAGAGACAGACAAAGAGACAAAGAGACAGAGAGACAGAAGGAGAGAGAGAAAGTGAGAGACAGACAGACAGACATAGAGAGACAGAGACAAAGATAAAAGCACAGATAGAGACCAACAGAGAGACAGACAGAGACAGAGGAGACAGAGGGAGAGAGAGAGAGAGAAAGAGAGAGAGAGGGGGGAGAGTCCAAAGTTACAGCCTCAGTGACTCACCTCTGCCAACTGGGCCCCACTTCCTAACAACATATTCACCTAGGAACTGATCAGTAGGTTTACCCACTGATGAATATAGCACCTCCATGATCCAATCACCTTCATTTTAATTTTTTTATCAGTATATATTTGCAATACATAATGATTACATTCACTGTAGGGAATTGGTACTGTGCATAACACATCTCATTTCATTTTTCCCCATTTCCTCCAATGACCCACTTTTAGTTTGCCATCATCAAATGCATTTACTTACCTTATGAGTCCTTATAAAGTTAAGTATCATATATATGACTTTATAATCTACTATCCTGCTAAATTTTGTCATTAGTCCTAGGAATCTTTTGGTGGAGTTTTTGTGGTCTTCCATGTAGAGGATCATGTCATCTGTAAATAGCAATAATTTAACTTCTTCCTTTCCTATCCATATCCCTTTTATTTCTTTCTGCAGTCCAATTGCTCTGGCTAATGTTTCAAGAACTATACTGAACAGTAGTGCTGATAACGAACACCCTCCAATCACCTTCTGAATTCTCCACATGAGACTTTTGGGGGATGTTTTATATCTAAACCATAAAAATATAGTATTTTTGATGCTATTCATATAATACCTTGCACATAGTTATTTATAGCAGCCTTTTCTCATAATTGCCCAAACTTGGAAGCAACTAAAATGTTCTTTAGCAAATGAATGCGCAAATATATCATGCATATTCAGATGAAAGAATATTATTCAGCACTGCAAAAATATCAGCCATGAAAAGTCACAGAAAAATCTTAAATGCATATTAAGTGAAAGAAGTCAATCTCAGAAGGGTACATAGGCAAAACTAAATTGTACAATACTCTAATGCTGTATAACTATCACATATGTTTGTAAAAATCCACAAAATATTTAATACCAAAAGTGAACTGTAATGCTCCATATGGACTTCGAGCAATAATGATGTGTCAAGGTAGTCTTAACAAATGGACCACTAGGATATGTTAATAACGGAGGTGATTGTATGTGCGTAGGAGCAGAGGGTACATGGAAACTATCTGTTCTTTCTTTTCAGTTTTTCCATGAACCTAAAACTGCCCTAAAAATAAAGTCTTTCTATCTAAAAAGTAAGTCAGATGACACATCTCTGCTGGAAACATTCTAACAGAATGTGCAGACTTGCATATGATCATAGGCATTTTACTAACCGTAGCCCCAAGTTGGGAGGAGAGGTGGCCCTTTTGGGTCAAGCAGCACAAAGAATTGAAAAAAAAGGTGAAAATATGATGAACATTAGGTTCTGGGCAGACAAACCTTTTGGTAGACACCCAGCCTGACTCAAGATCATTGCTCAGGCTGCTCCTGGGCTCCTGGAGGTGCAGCACACGCAGGAGCAGTGAGTGTGGCCTGCTGGCTGCTGAGAAGAGCCCCATGCATGGTAGGCAGCTGTCCTGTGGTAGGCAGCATGGTTTGCTGAGTGTGAGAAAGCCCACCTTATGCAAAGTTTGTATTCTGTTCTCTCCTACTCACGTGTGATTTGTATTATATTGCAATTCTTGCTGGCCCAGCACCTTATTGTTAGAAATCTTACCTTGTTTCTCGCTGAGAGTGACAAAATATTTCTTCGAATTTGTATTGATCTCTTCTTTACATTAGTGCCTCACAGTTCATCCCTTGTTGAATACTTGCTTACATTTCTCTGCTCAATCTTCTTCCTCAGCCACGACCACCTTAGGTTGAGCAGAACGTTCTGTTCTTATGTTGAATTGCTCTGCCTCCAGCCATCTCCACAAGATTGATCCAACTGCCTGTGTCACTACTAATATCCTATGGTCAGATACACTCAATATTCACTGTGCCTTAAAATCACTGCCTTTCAGTGCCAGACAGAACAAATGCTATTCTGTGTGCCATGTTATATCCTCTGCACACTCTCAGTAGGTTGGCTAAGGAGATCACACTGTGAATGTCATTGCAGCAGGCTGTTTGCAGAGCTACAAAGTGTGACCTTCTGAAAAAGACTCTCTGCAGATGTAACTAGATGAGGTCATACTAACTCAGGAAGGGCCCTATATCCAGTGCTTGCTGTCCTCCTAGGAAGAGAAGAGGACCCAGATACACAGAGGAGGTGGCCATATGTAGGTGAGGACAGAGGCTGGAGTGATGTGATAATGTGATCACAAGTCCAGCACAAGGAGAGAGTCTCTGTGAAAGCCATTTATCAACCTGTTACTCTTTCAACACCTTGATGTGGAACTTCTGGCCTCTAGAAATATGGGATAATAAGTTATTGTCATTTTGAACTACTGAACTTCTGTTAATTTTTTTCTGGTAGCTCCAATCATGAAGAAATAATGAAATGACCACAAATAAGGATCCTGGATTAGCTCTGGGTTCAAATCTGGGTAATCTTATTACCTCCAAATGTGGTCCCAGTAATGTGACCTCTCAATGTCAATTTTCTTGTTCACTTAAATTGGATTAATCATACAACTGCATGGTGGGTGTGGAGACCACATCAGGCAGCACATGTAAAATGCCCATGTTATGGTTTAGATCTAGAATGTCCCCCAAAATTCTCATGTGCTCAGAGGTGGGGCTTTTGGAAGGTGATTTGATCATGAGGGTGCTATACTCACCCATGGATTCATCTACTCAGGAGTTCAGCAGCTGAGTGTGCTGTGAGGACGCGGGGCCCAGCTAGAGGCAGGCTGTTGCGGATGCGGCCTGGAACTGTGTATCTCCTGCCTTGCTCCTTCCTTTCTCGCTTGGCTTCCTGGCCTCCATGACTTGAGCAACTTTTCTTCACCCAACTTCTATTATGCTGTTTCTTTCGTGGAGCCAGGAGTTCAGGGAATGAAGACATTAGTCAAAATAAACCTCTCTTCCTTTAAGTTGTGGGTGTTAGGTTTTTTGGGAAAGTAACTGAAGCAGCCAACGTGAGGCAGCCTCTTCTTCTCTTCACATTCCACTTGCAGATTGTATGCCCTATCTCCACCTTATCCTAAGGCGTGATGGAGTGTTGTCTCTGAGCTGCTTGCATCTTCGTCTGCTGTTGTCGCTGCTCTGTTCCAGCAGAGTTTGACATTCATCCTGTCTTGTTTTTTGCCCACTTCCTTTTCCTTGGAAGCAGGTGTGCCACCTATTTTTAAACTGCTCAACATCTGGGGGTGGGACAGATTGCTTAGAGTCTGATAAATCTCTGTCCTCTCTCTGCAAACACAAGCAAGTAGGCCAATTCTGAGGTAGAAATTCAAGGAGTCACCAGCGCCTTCTCTCCAGCTTTACTGGTGATTCCTGAGCAAGGGATTATGGGTCCTTTCTGCTTGGTTTGTTCTGTGCTCCCCAGTCAGCCTTCTACCAGGGAGGAACCACAATGGTACTGCAAACCCCAAACAGACAACCAAGCGCTCAGACCTCTGTGTTCTCTCATACCCCTTACTGACTTATCCTTCGAAGGGTGAATTGATATTTTAAAGTGTACATATAGGAATGGAGATGGCTGTGATAACACAAAAAGTATAAAAAGAGAAAGAGACTTGATGGGAGACTCACTCATGCTGCAAACTTGGAATTACCAATTTATCTTATTTTTACTGGACTGGCTTCTCCACCATGCATGTCACAGTGAGACCCCGGATAATGACTAATGGCCTCAGCAGGTGAAAAATGCCTTTATTCATGAACAGAGATTCATTACACTGCTCCTGCCTGCACTGAAAATTTTGTTGGCTTCAAGTAAAAGATTCTGTCCTGATAAATCCCACTGGTAAGAGAAAAAGTTTATGTTCTCATAATATGCTGGAATTTTACAACATGTACATTCCACAGCAGGTCTCAGGCTCCAAAAAGGAAAAAAGGAAAAGTCCCTGCAAGGTCATGTGATCGATTTTGCAAAACTGAGTCTTTCTTTTCACTTCCCCTTCTCCCTGCAGTGTGTTCCATTTTCACTCCCACACCCGGACCTACAGCCTGTTTTCCATTAGTGCCTAAGCAGCGTCCTATATACTGAGGTGGTGCTGGGTCACTGCTGCTCAGGAGGAGCTGAGAATTCAGCCTCACACACTGTGGGGCCATCTCTTGGTGATGCATTTTAACCCTTTAACTAACAGAACTCCCACCAGGCTTCTGTGCCAGCTCTGGCTCCAGCACTGTGCTCCCACCATTGTTCATGTCCAAGAACTGGACTTTAGGCTTACAGAGCCCATTTTTCCTAGTGCAGAAACTAGGATTGTACTTTATCCCCTCATTCTGGGCTCAATACCTCTACCTCCTCAGAGATTGGTCTGCCTGTCTTTCCAGTGTAAGCAGTTTCTGTGACCCACAACCCCCTCTGCCTGGGGCTGACTTCCTGCCCAACAAATCTACAGGGTGCCTGTGCTCCTAGACTTGGCCCATATTTTTCTTTACATCATTCACCTTCTCAGTGGGACAGAGGTATCACAAGAAGCTCAGAGAGTTATGGGCTCTCCAGAAGAGGTGAGGTCTAAGCTGACTTACTCTTCTGTTGCCATCCATGAGATTTCCCCAATGCAAGGGATGCCTTTGTGGAAACTTCTGCATGGCTAGCTATCTGAGGACAGCTTTGAGGGCCTTGGCAATTCGGTACTTTTAGGCCCCTCTCTGAACCTCATTGCACAACAAGCCAGTGCTTTCTTCCCAAGCTATGAAGTTCAGTCACACTGAGCAGCTTGTCATTCCCTGAGCATGCTCCCTTTCACCTCCATTTTATTCTTCATGATGCAGAAGACAATCTTGTTTGTCAAAGTTTGCCCTACTCTTCACCCTCCAGCCACCATAAATTTGGATGGGAGCCTTCTTTTGCCTGTTTTCTGTTGCTACAACTCAGTGTCATAGACTGGGTAATTTATAAAGCATAGAAGTTTATTTAGCTCATAGTTCTAGAGGTGGTTAAGTCCAAGAACTTGGTACTGGCTTGTGGTAAAGTGGAGGGCGTTACATGGTAAGACAAAGGAGGAAGCTAGGTGGGCCTCTGTTCCCCTTCTTACAATTTACATAGTTGCTGACGTTTGTGGTCGAGACAATCCTATAGTTTTTGTTTGTTAAAGTGGGAAATCAGATTGTTTATTGAAAGTCAAACCAGTCTTAGATTCCTGGTCATGATGCGTAATCCTTTTTATGTGTTGCTGGATTGCTTTGCTAATAATTTGTTAAGGATTTTTGTGTTTATTAACAAGAGAAGCAATCTGCGGATCCTATTATGCAATGACTTTACCTGATTTTGGTATCAGAATAATGTTGGCCTTATATAAATTAGGAAATAGCGTCTCTATTTTCTTTTGTACCGTAGTTTATAGAATTAGTGTGATATCTTTATTAAAGTGTTGTTGAACTCATCAATAAAGCCTTCTGATTCTAGAAACTTCATTGGAAAATTTAATAAAATAAATTAAAAATTTGTATTTTTGTTTTTGAAACAGGGTCTTACTATGTAATTCAGGCTGGCCTTGAACTCACTATGTAACCCAGGCTGGCCTTGAATTTGTGATGACCCTCCTACCTCTGGCTCTCAAGTGCTGGGATTTTAGGTATGTGCCTTAATACTCCGTTAAAATAAATGAAACTTTATATTTTTTTTCAGGTTTTCTAAATTATCTATTTTTTGTATTGAGTGAGCTTTGGTGGTTTATAAATGCCAAGTAATTTATTCGTTTTACTAAAGTTGAATTAATTAGCATAAAGCTACTCATAATATTCCCTTATCATTTTAATATCTGTAACTCTGTATCAATGTCTCTTCTCAATTCTGATACTGATAATTTATATCTTCCCTTTCAATGTGTCCATTGGTAGTCAGTCATTAACCAGTACTCAGAAAACCAGATTTTTGTATTGTTGATATTTTCTGCTTTTTATCTTTTAGCTTATTGATTTCTGTTGTTTATTATTCCTCACTTGTAATTATTTTGGGTTTAATTTGGGTTAAATACAAAACATTTTTCTCAGTTTGAATCTCTTTAAAAGAAAGCTGATTAACAGATGCAAACATAATAATAATGTACTGTAACAAATGTTAAGTTAAATTATGATACCAGTGGCATAAACACTAGAAGGTTTTTCCTCAAATTTCTTCAGTAGGAATTTAGACCATTTATTTCACACCTTTATTCTTTTCTAATATAAGCACCAATATTAAAATTTTTCCTCTAAACACTGCTTTAGCTTTGCATCAGGATTTTGATATGTTGCAACGTTCATTCTATTCAAAGCTTTTTAATATCACACTGTGGTTTCTTTGAATCCACCATTGATTTTTGGTTTCCCATAGTTTTGAAAATTTTTGAATTTTCCAGTTATTTCCAATGTTTTAGTTCTGATTCTACTCAAGTTAAAAAACATGCTACATACAATTTTAATCTCTTCACATGGAGTTGGTACAGTGTCTTAATTTTCATTACTATGAAAGACTATTAAGACTATTAATTTTCTAAAATTACTGGCACTATTTATTGCTCTTAAGTTTACATTTTCTAATATGTATACAACCACATCAGTTTTCCTTTCGTTAGCCTTCTTATGCTATGCCTTCTTCTACCCTTTAGACTAATACGTTTTTGTACATAAACTGGATCTTTTCTACAGAGCCCTTAATTTGGCTTTACTTAAAAAAAAACCCACTCCAACAATCACTAAATTTGAATCAGACTATTTATATTACTCACTTTTAATTCAGTTATTGGTACAGTTGTAAATTATGTCTATGATTCTGAGATGTTTACAGTATGTACTATTTTTTCTTTTCTTTCTTGTCCTCTTTTGGATCAAAGAAAATTATGTCATTCCGTTTAATTCCCCAATTAGGTTATTAGGGCTAATTTTTTCTTTTGGTATATTTAGTTGTTCTGCTATTATTTAAAATACACTTGCCTGAGTTATGCCAAATTTCTTTCAGATCTTGTTTCTTATTTCACATACATACAGTGTTAGGATCTCACAAGGGTGTATTTTCATTCTATCCTTCAAACTTTTGTGCTTCTAGTGACATCATTTACTTCAGCATATATTACAGTACATTGTTATTTTTGCTTCTACCAGTATATTTTCTTTCAAAGAGACTCAAAACATGAGAAAAGTGTTACACTGCCATGACTCAGTCACCTTCCCAAAGCTCCTCTGACAATGTGAGCTTGAGGCTCATGGAGAACAATTAACAATGCTTAATCAGTGCTTCTTTTAAGCCAATTATATTTTTATACATAATTAGAAAACTTTTATCCTATTTCAAGTGATATTTCCTTTATTAAATTTTTATTAGCATATGTTTGTGATACATAATAATTACATTTGTTTTGGGGAATTCGTACTTACATATCATACTTGGAACTTTTTTGACCCTCTCCTTTCTTCCCCAGATCCTCTTTTGTATTTCTAAAAAAAAAATGTTCTGCCTCTGTTTCCTACCAATATTTCTTTATTTGATCTTAAATTTATTGATTATATTTTGGTATTTCCATGTAAAGAAACCATAAAATACTTAACCTTCTCTGTCTGTTAATGTCACTTAACATTATGGTTTTACAATCCATTCATTTTCCTACAAATGATGTAGACTTATCCTTTATGGCTATATACGTATGTCTCACGTTTTCTTTATTCATTCATCTGTTGATGGGCACCTGAGCTGTTTGGATGTCCTTAACACTATGTTAATTTTCTTTTCTCTCATCATGGCTAAAAACTTATTGAATAGCTCTAGAAATACAACTCACACACTTCCTGGTAGGAATAAATTGTCACTGCATGAGTTAATAGATGGAGAAATAATGACAAACCAGGATGGATCTGGGAGTTTGAAGCTTCTCTAGACTTTCATGATACTCATCCATTCTCTCTTAGTAACAGAGGACAGCATCACTATCCACTATGTATTCTGTGTGTAGACAAAAAAATTAGTTAGGCAAGTCAGAAATTCTGCTTTGATAGGTTTAAGAATAGTTTTCATGATGTTGTTGATTTGTACTAGTTTAGAGAATTGTGTGCATCTGTCTTCAAATGTTATTCAAACTGGCAAATGAACTATTTTGTAAAAAATACTGGACCCAAACACTGGCTTGGATTTTTGACATTTATACATTTAGAAACTGGATTTCAAAACTGCATTGATTCCTTTTTTTTAAAATTCAGCAAAACGACATTGATATCCTCCATATAGAGAGAAGTGCTGATGGCAGGTCTGATAATTTTATTATCACTTACTTCCATGATGTTTTCCTCCTCTCTGGGAGTTTGTGAATAGTTTTTGATTACGGAAAATGTCACTCACTGCTAATTTCATGGTAACAGAAAATCTTCTCTCTTCTTCAGAAAACAGTAGAAGGTAAGAGGAACCCCTCTTGTCCACTTTTGTTTTAAAATAGTCTCCCTCTGTTTAGGATGATCAGTCTTTGGAGATCTGTATCTTCTGCTTCTTTCCTAGATTAAAAATTGCACTCACATGTGCAGGAAAATGAGTATCTTTAATTGCCTTTGTCTCTTCTTCCCTCTGTCTTTTCTAGGGATGAACTATAAATTCCCCCAGTCCTTGCGAATTACCTCTGCTCTCTAAGTGCAGACATGGGCCCTGCTGGTATGCTGGAAACCTTCTCACGATGCACAGTGCCTCCTGTCCTCCTGTGATTAGCTCTCTTGGGAGTGGTCTGTCCTCCTTTGTCTCCTGCCTGGCTTCTGGCACACAACAAGGACATGGAACCATGTAGCACCACAACATTCAGAGAATGAAGGATCAGTTCTCTCGCTTAGGTTCAGGAAGTATACAGCTTTTAAATGCAGAAGAACAGGAAGAAGAGGTAGAAAAGGACAGAAGGGAAAGTGGAGGGGGGAAGAAGGAGGAAGAGAAACATGGAAACATAGAGAAAAACAGAAATCATTTGTTGGAAATCCGTGATGAGCTATTGGCATTGTGAGACATGGGAATATGAATAAGACTTGGCCTGTGTCGTCCCAACTTTGTAGTATATTGGTGGAGAAAAACATGTAGGAGGATTAACTTGTTTCTCTGGTGTGTGGTGCAGTGCCCAACCTGATGTGCATCTGGGCCTGGGGCTGCTTTATTGAACCTCACTGGGAGCTCAACACACCTGTCTGGCTGTGCATGCCTGTGTAACACAATGGAGTGTGTGACTGTAGATTGTGGACACAATTTCACTGAGTAATCTCCAGAGTTGCAGATGTGAGTTTGCAGACAAGACTTTTCTGGGCTGAGAGAACTTGTTATTTGTAGTCCTCTCTGCTGATCCAGATATTATATTTTGCTGAGTCATGGAAATTTCCCAAAGACCCCTAAAACAGTACCTGGTTCAGCTGGGGTTTTCCAAATATCCTGTCTTTCCAATTTCCAAAAGGTTTCTGTGAAAGAATATGGAAACTCCCCTCTATGTCCTGTAGTTTCCTTGCTACCAAAGTTAATTTACAGTTAGGTATTTTACTTCTTCACAAAATGTATTTTGTGAGACAAAAACACTACGTTGAGATGGAAATATTTTTCTATCATGGGAAATTACTCAAGATGCAATAAAGATGTGTTTTGCTTGTGGCAAAATTTACAAACCTTTGCTCAGTGAAAAATACATGTGTTTTGGTTAGTGACAAAGCTGGCAAAAAGTCAGCCTGTTTCTCTCCATGTGGGTTGCTTTTGAGTGTTATACTCCTGCTCATTGTATGTGTTCAGTTATCCTCTGTGGCTATAATTAGACCAATGGGGTGAATATTTTAGCAGAAACATAGACTCGAGGAGACAGGTATCTCAGGATTGCATGAACCTAAATCTAAAGTTAATTATTAGTGTATTACCTTCCTTTCCCTAACTTCTTTGCTTTTAAAAACTATGAGCACTTTGGTAGTTGTAGGTAAACTAACACCTACAGTTCTGTCTACATAGTTTCTTTGAGTACTTAGGTATAAGACTAGGTTGATACCTAGTACCGTCTGATTCTGTGCAAAAGTCATTTCTGGCCCAATTGGTAGAACAGTAGGCAGGATACAGTATTAATTATAAAACTGCCATAACTTATCAGGACAAATCAGAAGTCTTCTGAATTCAAACAGCTGCTAATTAATTTGCCCTTGCCAACTCTAAGAAATAATAAAGCAAAACAAAGAATCAGAATAATCTGAAACAAATATGATGAAAATAATTTATAATTCATTTGTATCCTTTGAAGCAATGTTACACTGAAAATAAACAATATGAATTGAGGAACAATTTATCTAGCATTAACTAGGAGTCTTAGAAGCTGGCCAATGTGACTTTAATATCTTAAGAATAATGTATTTTTTTTTAGGCCGGTCAATAGGAGAGTTAAAATTTAGTTAGAAGCAGAAGATATTTGAAAATTTCTGTGTTCCTGACATAACACGAATACATGACCTGGACATACACTGTTAACTATGCCTCTTTCTTGGTAACTGCTCACTAGGAATGTTATTTCTAACTCTATTATTAATGTCAGTTCATGCTCACATTCGAAGCAAAAGCAAGTGATAGCAGCTTGATCATTTGTTTGTGACTGAGATGATCAGAGTGATGTTTAAAATAGTGTTTGTATGTGTGAGTTTGTATGTGCATGCAGGGTATGTATGTGTGAAAATTAATGTGCTACTGAGTCCTTTTTCAAAATATCATATATTCAAATTACTTTTGAAGTTAAACACAGTATTTTTACCATCAAAGACGAGAGATTTGTGCCCTCCTAATTTCTTGCTTACTTTCTTTTACATCTCTGAGATTCCTATTATCCTCTGTCTCCAGCCCACAATGGAAATTACAAAGGTGAGAGTCTCAGGGGTCAACAAATAACACCTATTACATCTCCTTTCAAGTTCAGACCCAAACGTGAATTAAGAGCCAAGAGACACAAAAACAGAGATCTAAAATCAGCCTCCTTAATAATAAAACCAACTAGAGAATATGGCCTGTGATCTGTGGGCAATGGGTTTGCTCATGGACTGTCTTGGGTTCAATGAATTTATCACCTCAGTTGTGAGTGGTCATTTGAATAGGCAGAAAGAGAACCAGTTGTGGGCAGGTCCCAAGTACAGGTAGTGAGAGAAGAGAAAGAACCAGCTCAGCGCTCTTCACAGGTAGGCTGGTGTGCAGGAAGGTAGCAGAAATGCTGGACCCTGGATCTGTTTCCTCCCCTAACACATTTGTTAGAAAAGCCACTGTCTAGGTCAGATTTCTATCACTGCAACAAATACTGAACTAATCAACTTATGACGATAAAAGGTTGGTTTGGGATCACACTTTAAAAGTTTGCAGCCATGATCATTTGGCTCTGTTGCTTTGGGCCTATGGTAGCACATGATGGTGGCAGTGTGTGTTGGGGCCAAATTCATGACTGGAAAACGAAAGAAAGAGGAAGGTGGCTGGGACCTCACAATCCCCTTCAAGGACATGGCCCTGGTAACTGAAGAGGTACCAATGTTCATTAGCATCAAACCAGGAATTAAACTGTAACATCTGGGTCTGTGGGGGATGTTCCAGATGTAACCTACAGTGTTCACCAAGTGATACTGAGAAAGATAGGACAGGTAGGAAGGTCCAGAAAGAGGTGTCTCCTCAAGTGCCTCCTCATGGAAACATGAAAATCAGCAAATAGTTGTTCCTCCCTTACAGCAAAAAGAAGTGATTAATCCCTTGAACCACAATATGCAGTAAGCCAAGTGACTGATGTAGGGACTTAGTTGTCTGGTTAGCATGTATACCTCTGGTAGGATATGTTCCTTCTGTCCAAGACAGTCCTGTTTGTGTTTCTATCTTGGGTTGGATGATAAATCATATGGCATTCATTAAGTGTCCGGGGATAAAGAGGTCAGTAGACTGAGTCTCCTAAGAAACGTTGACAGTAAAACTTATTCCTATGTTCGTCTTGGAGTCTGAGATTGTTTTCCAGGCTATCCCCTTGGTGAAAGTTCGTGTTAATGGGAATTGAAACTGTGGGCCACTGTAAATACCCGGGGCAGTGTCTGCAGGGGTGGGAAACTCCCCTCCCCTCCCATAGTGACTGGCACAGACTTTCTAGGCTGTAGGTAACATCCTTCTGAACCAGATGTTTTTCATCTCAGTGATGGTTACTTAAAATGAGTTTCCTCCCTTTCCATGACCACAGCTGCAGCATTTATTGACAGATTTTGTCTTTTATGACATAGAGATGATGATGGTATTAAGTCTCCAGAAAGCAAAGCTTTCCTGGGGGATGGGAAACACAAGAAACAACAGAAATTAGAGGTAGAGATAGAATCTCAGAATACTCCAGGACATGTACTGGAGAAGTGGTATTTATAGCAGGATATAGAAAATGATTCCAGCCCTGCAGCCTGGGAAGAAATGGCTGTGTGACTGGAATCCAAGACAAACTATTTGCCTGCTCTCTTGTTTGAAGCTACAAGAGGGCAAATTATTATCAGCAAGACTGCACATGCTCCAATAGATTGCCCCTGGTGTCTAGAAGAAAAATTTAAAAGTCTATTAAAAGTGTTCTGATTTAAGGTCAGGATTTGAGTTTTTTTTCTATTAATTGATGAAAATTTGCCAGGCTCTGTCAGAAACCATTTCTTTATCAGGGCTCCAAACTAAAAGAGGTGTTAACTGGTAGCTGGCTACTATTCTTAGTAATCCCCTCTCCACCTGCTGTGCTGACATGCTAATTTCTTACTCAGCATTTGAAAATACTTTGACTGCAATTAAAAGTTCTGTGTGAGGTGTTCTATAGGGGACTGAGGTAAAAATTAGCTGCTTGCCTTCTACACATTTCATCGGAATATGTGACACTTAACTATACAGAGGAAGTAAGAATAAAGACTTGAGGTATCAGTGAATTACTTTGCACATAATTATGAACTGTGAGAGCCTGAGGACTCTTAAAAACAGTTCATTCCAAAGTCTCATTTTACTGATGAAGATTTTGAGGATGAGAGACCAAGGAAGGAGTATTAATTGGGGCAATGAAGGGGTCAATGTGAGGACCAAGAGGTGAAAGATGGGGCACTGTATTTAAAATGAGTGGAAATTGACTACGGTTCAAACACAGGGCTTGAGAGAAAGAGGGTGGGGAGAGGTGAGTTTGATGAGATGCTGGAACCTAAGCACAGAAAGAGGTGTCAGCACTCTATGGATTTTGGAGTTTCTATGATTGCATTATAGAGCAGGAAGGGGAGAAAGATGAATGCAATCAAGAATAGGCATTCAGAGGGCTCCCGAGCAGCTAGCTGTCTCCAGGCCTTATGTGCCTTTAATGCCATCAAATTTTCTTTGAAAGGAATGGATCTGGCCAGGGTGAAACTCAGTAGTAGAGTGTGCTTAGCACCTGCAAAACCTGGGTTCCAGCCTTAAAAAGAAGAAAAAAAGGAGAGCTGGAAAACCAGAGACTTATCATTGCTCCAAGGCTTGCGAGGAAGAGGTGGAGGCCAAAGAGCGGAACCAAGGCCCACAGGGAGTGCAGAGCATGGAGGGGAGGTCAGGGCCATTGTACACACACTCAGGGACACACCAGTGTGGGCAACAAAGCCCCTGAATGCACACGAAACACTCACAGTCACCCATACTTGTCAGCATGGTGAACCCAGGTTTCCAGTCACAGAAATAAACAGATAACCAAGGAATATTAGATCTTCAAGGAAAGTCAACAATATGGGGAGAAAATAGAATGATTCGGTGAATAAAGTAAGCTGTGATAAAAAGTATTCACTATGTGCCAGGCAGTCTTCTAGGATTCTTTTCATGAATTAACTTGTTCAGTCTACAACAATTTTAAGTGATAGAAACCATTATTAACCTTATTTTTAAAATAAGGGAATGAAGGAAGAGAGAGTTTAAGCAATTTGGTTGAAGCCATACAGTTATGAAAATGGAGAGGATTTGAACATAGGAGTTGTGTTCTTAACGATCAGGAGAAGGTAATTTCTGTGAAGGGCAGGCAGTCGTTAGCCTTGAGACTGAAGGGATACTGTGAGCCCTGTATGGAAGGAGTATCACAGGATCACAGTGGCACATAGCCTGGTGACATTACAAGTGTTAAAAGTGGGGCTCAGCTTGCCTGCCAAGCTGGGGTCACTGTGGCATTAGCCTTCTCAGGTGAGGACAACAGAGGCTTTTATCAGAGTGGTCTTATTGGCCAGCTGAGCTCATACGCATTACTCCCTTCCTGCAAAAGGTGGGGTGTGGTTTCTAGACTTGACCGCAAAAGGTAAATTTATGGGACAAACTGACAATTTTAGACATGCAGGGATTCAGAATTTGCTATACCCTCACCATCTTGGAAAAAACAAATTAATCATAGGTAGCATCAAAATTAAAATAAACCTAACAATTCACAAATATATATATATATATATACTGAGAAGTACGATGAGGAGCTAAGAAATACCCAAAGTTTAAGCCATTATTGGTGAATAATATAAAGAAAATAAATAGCCATTCAGATGTAAAACTAAATGGAGTGGCGTGGTGGAGTGAGCCTGACAAATACATGAAGGTTGCTTCTAATTTTGGAGAGAATATAGAAATACAGAAATGATAGATGTTTAAAAAATAAACATGTTTAACCTGGCTTAATTATTACACATTATGTACATGCATCAAAATGTTATATGTGTCTTCTTGCGATTTAGATCTAAAAATATCTCCCTAAAGTCTCAAGTGTTTGGAAGGTGGTCAGATCATGGAGGAACTGCACTGATGAGTGCGGTAGCTGAACACGGTGATGGACAGCTGGACCTGGTTGGAAGGAGCAGGTCACTGGGCAGGTCACTGAGAGCTGGAAAGGTGCGTCCTTGTTCTCAACTCTTCCCTTCTTGGTTTCCCGGGAGCCATGCCAAAAGCAGCTTTCCTCTGCTGTGTCCTTCCAAAATACTGTTTGTGCCTTGGAGCTGGTTGACTGTGGATGGAGCTCATTCAAATGGTAAGGCAGAATAAGCCTCTCCTTTACGTCAGGTAGTCTGTCCCAGCAACAGGTAGTCTGTCCCAGCAACAGGAGGGCTGACTGATATACTACCGCATTAATATGTGCAATTCTAACGTTTTTATGTATCAATTAAAGAATAAACTGAGAAAATTATTATGATTCATTATTTCTAAACCATTAGAAGGATAAAAAGAACAAGAACAATTGATCAATTCAACCAAACACAGGAAATAAAATAAAAACAAGTTAAAATGAAGAAATAAGCAGAACTGTCAAGAATGGGTATAAATGGAAAATGAAAAAAATGGCACAACTAAATTCAAATAATCCTAAATTCAATTAATCCTTGTTAATCCTGACTGAAGTAAACGAGTTAAATTCTGCTTTGGGAATGTGTACTTGTAGAAAATAAAAAATCAAAACCCATAAACCTATATAACAGAGAAAGGTTGGAAAACAATAATAAAGACTTTTTTCCTCAGATAAATGATACTTCAATATTATGAACAAGTCCAAATTCAGTACCCTTAAACATATTAAGAAATTGCATCTTAATTTGTTAAAATAACTTATTAAAAGAGTAAATAATGTTGGTGTATTTAATTTAGAAATGCAGGAATTCTCAACACTAAGAAATGTATTATCATCACTAATAAACAGATTAAAGAATACATCACGTTCAAATATTAGTTGTATTCTCATCGATTTATAGGAATTCTTTATAAATTCTGGAGATTTACCCCCTCTGATATTTATATTGCAAATATTTCTTTTCTTAAATGATATTTTATTTATTTATTTAGGTACCAGGGATTGAACTGACAACCTAAATATTATTTCAATTTAGAATGTGGTTATTTTATTTTATTTTATTTATTTATTTATTTTTATTTAAGAGAAAATGGACACAGAAAAGAGAAACAAAAAGCAAAAGAGACAAACAAACAGAAACAACAAATCCGATATGTTACCATTATAGGTTTACAAAATGAGATGGTTGGAATTTGACAGTAGTTGTAATATTTCATATTGTTACCTTCAAAGGGGTTGTTCAGATTAACAGATATAGACATGTAAAATTGATCTAATCATATGAGCATTAACTGTTCTTTTTCAATAGCTAAAGCATTTAGTAATATAGTCATTTTAACTATCGTATGCACACCTATTTATAAATTTATGTCTTTTTTTCCCCTTCCTTCTTTCCTCCTTTCCCCTTAGAATATCTCTTGTTATCTTTAAAATAACTGCCCATATCATCAGGCCTAATATAATCAAACAAAATAGTTCAGAATAAAGCCAATAAAAGATAAAACAATGGTCACAGAAAAGAGAAAAAAAAAGCTAAATGGACCAACAAACAACAACAACAAATCCGATACTGTAACATTATAGGTTTACGAAATGAGATGATTGGAGTTTGACAGTGGTTTTAACATTGTATATTATTACCTTCAAAGGGGTTGCTCAGATTGACAGATACAGACATGTAAAATTGATCTAATCATATGAGTATCAACTGTTCTCTCTCCCTAGTTAATGCATTTAGTAGTATAGTCATTTTGACCATCTTATGTATACCCACATAGGAGTCTATGTCTTTTTCCTTTTCCCTTCCTTCTTTCCTCCTTTCCTCTTGTAATACCTCTTGTTATCCTAAAAATAACTGCCCATACCATTGGGCCTAATATAATCAAACAAAATAGTACAGAATAAAACCAATAAATGATAAAACAATGTAAGCAATACATAGTAATACAACGTTGATTTCTATAATGCCTCATATTATCTTCTAAGCAGTTGCCTATATCATCTGTTATAATACAATCAAACAAACCAAAATAGGTTAAAATCACTCAGAACAGAACAATGAAAGCAATACAGGGTTTCAAAACAAGGTGATCAGATATCAATAAAGGCTATCCTAATATATTTTGTTTTCTGTGGAATAGCTGTCTATGTCATCATATACAATAAAATTAGGCAGTTCGAGATAGAATAAGATCAAATTAAGCAGCTCATTGAAGACATTACTGGACTCAAATCCCGATGATGGATTATTCAGTTGTCTGTCCCACTCGGTGATATCCCTCTGGAGCTGTTTCTGGAGCTGTGGACTTTTTTTATCTCTCTCTAAAATGTCCTTCAGTATTCTTTGTAGGTTTGGCTTGGTTGGCATAAATTCCTTTAGTTGTTCTTTGTTGTGGAAGTATCTTGTTTCTCCATTGAGTTTGAAAGATAGTTTTTCAGGGTACATCAATCTGGATTGGAAGTTGTTTTCTTTCAGGGCTTGAAATACTTCACTCCAAGCTCTTCTGGACCTGATGGTTTGTGTTGAGAAGTCTGTCACAATTCTGATGGGTTTTCCTTTGTAGGTGAACAGTATTTTTTCTCTAATAGCTTTTAATATTCTGTTTTTGTGCTGAATTTCTGGGATCTTGATTATTATATGTCTGGGTGTAGGTATATTTAGGTTATGTTTAGCTGGAGTTCTATATGCTTCACTTATCTCAAAGTCACTTCCTGTTCCCATGCTTGAAAAGTTTTCTGAAATTATTCTGTAAATAGGCTTTTAATTTGATTTGCATTGACCCCTGCTTTTTCACTCACACCTTTTATTCTTAAGTTATATTTCTTTGGGTTATCTTGCAGCTGTTGAATTGTTACTTCCAGGTTTCTTGTTATTTTTAAGAGATCTTTCCTTTCATGATCACAAGCTACAAACCTGTCTTCAAGGTTTGAAAGTCTATCTTTACTTTCCTTCAGGTGGTTTTGCCAACTTTCATTGGATTTTTTGAATTCCTGGTAATCTCTTTGAATCTGTTTCACGTATTCTAAATCTTTTTTGTATTGTTCATTTCAGGTTTCCCTCGTTTTCCTATGTTCCCTTTTTTCATCTATGTCTCCTTTGGGGTTGTCTAGCAATTCTTTTATTATGTTTTTCATTTCTTCTTTTAGTTGAGGTAGTATTTCTGTTCTAATTTCTTTTATAGCCTCTTGAAGTTGTTTCTTTACTTCAGTTGCCATCACCTCACAAACTTCAATTGTGGAACTCCCAATCTCCTCTGTGTTTATATCTCCTGGACTTGCTCTGCTTGAACTGGAGGCCAGAGACTGTCCCTGCTTCTTTGTGGCATATTCCTCGGTTCCCCTGGGCAAATTGGTACTGGGGACCCAGGCACTCTCCACATCGGCTGCAACCTCTCTGAAGTGAGACTGGTTCCTCCAGCCAGTGCTGACTATGGATATCTGATGGTTGCCACTGGGGGCGCTGTTACAGTGCTATCCACTGCCTTTCCCCAGCCTGCCTTGGCTCCACAATTGCTGGTGGGGTGTGCGCAGGGGCTGGCTGCCACCTGTGAACCTGGGTTGGTGGGCTGGTCACCTGAGGACTCTCCACCACCACCCCTAGAATGTGCACGGAACTGCTGTCTCCAGAACAAGCCTTTCACCCTTAGGGACCCTCTGAGGTGGCCCCCAGTATGTTCGCAGGGACAGGGCTCTGCCTGAGCCACCTCCACGGGTCTGTGCCCAGCTAGGAGTCCCCAGCCCAACTCCAAGATGTTTCCCCGCCAATCTGCCCCTCACGTGGGAGGGTGAGGACCTCCTCACTCATAGTTCTCCAGGTCTGCTTCCTATGTCCACTGCCACTCTCCTCCGGTGCCGTCTCTCTGGGCTGGGTACTCCAGGGTCACCGCCGCCATGGCCACAGCTCTCTGACCATGCGTCCCCAGGTTCCAGCAACTCCTTTCACAGAGCGGGTCCAGCTCTGGGCAGAGGCATTGCCAGCCCCTGCCCTCCTTGTCTAAGTGCCTCTTTCCACTCTTTCTGTGGGCTTCAATTCTTGTGTTAGAGACTTCCTGGGTCCAGAGGACCTGCTTCCCTCCTTCTTGTCTTCCCCACGTTGCTATATTCCAGCATCTGGATGGTATCTTTCAGGGAGGCCGCTTACCCTGCTGTTTACTATTCTGCCATCTTGTCCCGCCCTCCTAGAATATGATTATTTTAATTCTAGAAATGCTACCAGTTATTTTATCTTCTGAGTTATTGTATTGTGTTTAAGATGGGTTTTCCTTCTGTCAGGTTTTTAAAAACTTCTCCTCTGTTTTCTTCTACTACTTTTATAATTTGTTTTGCTACATTGTTTTTGTAATAGCTACAAACTGGGAGCAAAGTAAATGCTATTGATAAAATCATGGTGCATCTGTACAAAGCGCTACTTAGCACAAATAACCAGAGTTATAGGAAATGATGTGGAAAGAGCTCCAAGATATGCTATATAGAAAAAGCAAATCACAGTATAAAATATGATGATTATGTTAATATAAAAGAAGTCTGTATAGGTTACAAATGCATAGAGAATACCTACAAGAGGTGCATACCAATACATGCCAAATGGTGCTTATTTCTGGGAAGGAGAATTAACTGTGGCTTTTACTCTGAATACTTGGTACTATTTGAGTCAAGAAGACAGTGTTAGAGTAAAGCATGAAAAAGAGAGAAATGCAAGGGGTGGCCATGCAGGAATCACATTAGCCCCCTTTTCAGTCATCAGATTTGGTGGAACTGCTGTTGTCAGGCTACAGACCTGGGCCACCAGAGGAGAGGGGAGCTCTGCCCCCACTGCTGCTAGAACCCTGGAACTTTGGGTCACCTTGGAGTGAGCATCGGCAAGGACCTGATCACCAACTGGATGATGAGACAGATCTGGAGTCCCATATTGACTTCACTTTCTGAATGTGCTTTTTCTGTCTGTAGAAAAGGGACGACAATGCATACCTTGTTGGGTGCAGGTAGGATACATGTGAATCATTTCCTTGTGGAGTTCCTGGTTGCCTTCTCTGGTTTGGGATCATAAAATGGAGACTGCTAGGGTTCTTTAAGATTATAATATGTTATAGGTCTTTTGGAGCAGAGGAAGGTTGGAGTGCTTTTGTAGTCATTTTCTTCAGGCATGGGAAGAACATTTACAATGGTAGCTTTGCTCTGCAGCCTGCTAGATTAGATTAATTATTTGCCATGGATTAAAATGGATTTTAATTATAGGCTCAAATAAGATCCTGGTGTGATTCATCCAAGTTAATGTTAAGACTGTATTTTTTTCTAATGATTCTGATAGAAAGAGGGGAAGGCTATTCCTGAACATGAAAAAAAGCATAAATAGCCACAGCTGGTTTAATTACAACTAGGAAGAGATCAGAGGAAAGAAAAAAGATGAGGTATATGATTCCATGATATGCTAATTAGAAATTTTCATATATGTTGGTTTGCAAAATACTACTGAATCCATATCAGGTATTTTTGCAAAGACTTTAAAGGGAAAATTTGCAATATTTTATTTGCTCTGAAGATAGTAACTTTCCAAGCTGCACTGGTCAGGGTGAAAACATGACTTTCTGCAATCACAGTGATTGAAGGGAAAATGCTGATTAAGGGCTCCACAGGAAGGGGACATGTGCAGAATTGTAATAGGAAGGTGGCAGAGATTCAACCCACGGGTCACTGACTTTGGTGACTATCATTAGCAGGTGACAGGGCTGTGGTGGAGGGAAGAGTCACCTTGTCACATACCACAGTATTTGCTAATTCCTCCAGTTTAATCCTCAGTATTGTTTTCTACTGGAGTTGTTTGCCTGTTTGTCATTCTAGTAAGATTTTGAGCTTTCTGAATGCATAAATTAGACACATTTTCATCAGTTCAACCTACAAACTTAGTATAATACTTTCATAATGAATGCTATTTGAATTGGATTTTCAAATATGTGGTTACATTGATTTCTTCCAAAATTGTAGTCTAAATATTTGGAAGAAGTATAGACAGAAATGTGGAGTGGGCTTTGGTGGAAACTGACTCTTCATTAAATCTTGTAAGTGACATTTAGCTCTTGACAGAATTATTTGCATGTATTCCTTGCCAGGAACCATAGTTGGAGAGTGGTGCCTGGGCCAGTATGAGTTTTAGAAACCCCAAAGGGAGAGGAATCAAATGATTTGGAAATCAGCTTGGAGGTAGCTGATTTTAATTTTGAGCACCTCTTGGTATCAGTAAGTCTTTCTTTCTATCTAACTCCAAGCCCACAAGATGCATTTTAATCCTCCTTAACCCACCTACCCCTTTCTCATGGGAGAGATGGGTTTTAGTCACTGGGCTACACTGTGTAGAAGAACCATTGAAACTCTTTACAGTGAAGCACTTCGGAAGGCTCAGGCCTCCTCATTTATTGGTCTGTTTTTCCCATTAACTGGTGAGCTGCAAAGTTAGAGCCATCCATGCAGATTATGTCTTGAAGTCTGGTCATCAGTAGGAGCCTGATTAATTTCTCTAGCTGTGATATTAGTCCAGAGGCAGAGTGTTTCAGTTTGGTGGAAAACGTTCACTGCTTCCTTCATTTGGACTGATTGATGGTGGCTGAACAGAAGGCTTTTCTTCTGGCCCAAGATTAATGGAAATTTCATTTTAGATGTTCCTACCAAAGGCATTAGCATTGCTAGGCTCTTGTAAGGAGTGAAAAGATCAGGTTTCTTCTTTTCTAACTGTTCTTAACAGCTTTTTCAGGATCTTGGTTTCCTCCTGCTCTCAGCTAGCAAGGAGAGCTGGTGACAAGATGCTGACTTTGAATTGGGGGAAGGGACTGAAGGCTGCTCCCATTCCTTCCCTGTCAATGCATTAATAAGCAGCTCAGAAAATAACATGTCAACTCAGATTTCCTCTCTCTGCAGTAAATAACATTTCACAGTACTTTGGAGGTGCTCACAACTGCAGTGCATTATTTGTGACTGGTCTCTACTTCCCTCCCCAGCTCCATTTCCTCTTTCTTTTCCTAAGCCCAACTCAAGATGTATTCTGCCTGCCTGGTTTATGTTTTCTAAAGGAGAAATCAAATATTAGTCATGTGCTTCAGCTCTGAAATGCTTGTGCTTGTTGTAACCTTTGGGGCTGATTTCATTCAAAAGTTGGGACAACACAATGAAAATGACCTTCACTCCAATTTTTTAAACAGAAGGTCACCTAATTGCTAAATTTTCTTCTACTGTTAAGTAGCTACTTAAATGTCAATCTGGGTAAATTTCGGTTGCCTATCACTTGTGCTGAAATCGGAAGTATTAGGGATGAATATTACTTCATTCAAAAATAAAGTTTGAAAAAATAAAGCTTGAAATATGACTTGAGGTCAAAGTATAATGATCGTAATTTTAATTTAGTAAATAATTATGAATAAGACACTTAATAATTAACTTTGTGCTTTATCTTGTTTAGCCCCAACAACAATCTGAAGAGGCAAATGCTACTATTATTTTTATTAACACTATTTTTTTAAGCTGAAGTGGCCCTAGATTACAGAGTTTAATAATCCAAGGTTACCTGTCCAGAAAACAAAGAAAATGGAACTTGACCCAGCTGCAGATGAATACAGTAAGCAACAAAATTTTATTTTCAGGTGAGCTGTATGGTGGAAACACATTCTTGTTGTTTGTTAATTGGTTGATACTAGCTTCTGAGATACTGTTTTCTTAAAAGAGGTGATTGGCAACAGGATCATCCTTTTCGTTTTAACGTTGTTTTCATTTGGATTCTAGAATCTTCAAAAATGCATGTATCTCAGTTGACTGGTAAGTGATTGTTTTAGCAGAAAAGAACTTTTGTCACTTCATGAAAGAATAGGCATTTAAGATTGACCTCAAAGAATGGGCAGAGTTTGGTCTAAGAAGAAGGAATGATGATAGCAGATTGAAATGTTTGCTGTCCTGGTGTGTAGTTGAGATGACCTCATCCTTCTCGATGTAATTTTTGAAGACACAAAATAACTTTTCTTTTCAATGACTGGAGAGCATTTTTCATTTAACCACTGAAATTTATGTACTGTGATTTTTTTTTTTTTTTTTTTTGGTACCCGGGATTGAACTGACAACCTTGCACCTGCCAGGCAGGCTCTTATGCCACTGAGCTAAATCCCCGGCTTTACTGTGATTTTTATATGTAACTCTTTCCATTGATACACTTTCTTGCAGCACTGTGGTGGACATTGACTAGGTTTGGCTTTTTAGCATTTGAGCACTCTCCTATTTAGAAGCTCTCTCTCATTACGTAGGTCTTTGTGAGAAAGAAAACCAACAGAAATAAAAGAAGGGGACAATATCCTGTTTCCATGCTCCTTGCTGCTTGGGTAAACTGGACGCGGCCAGACAGATGTTCCGAGAAAGTCCATGGAAATTTACAGCAGTAGTGCCTCTCTGGGGGAGGTGAGACCAACACTGGAGGCTGCCTAGACATCTAGTGCAGGCTTGACCAGGTTCTGGGCAGCCAGGGTTCCTCGCTTTGCCTGTGTCCTAAAAGTGTTTTCCGGACATCACAGAACCTTTGTGTTCTCCTGCTACCCAGTCCTTCATAATATATTGTATTATTTTAAAGAAGCAGAACCAGTAAGAAATACACACATACTTATTGGTTTCTTATTGTAAGAGAGTGGCTCAATTGACCATGAAGGCTGGGGAGGTTCACGATCTTCCACCTGCAAACTGAAGATGGAGCACAGCCAGTGGCATTCTCCATTGGTGGAGGGATGATGGCGGAGGGGCCACTCGAGGACAGAAGACCAATGTTGTGGACAAGGCACATGAAATTTTCTCTTCTCTATTTGTTCTCTTTTGTTCTGTCCAGCCCCAGAAACCTGGATGGTGCCTACTTTTCTTGAGGAAGATGAGCTTCTCGCTGTCAACTCAAATGTTGATATCATCCAGTGACACACCCAGAAATATTGGTTAGCTTAACATATGGGCACCCCATAATCCCATCAAGCTGAAACATAAAAATTCACCATCATGTATTTATTCCCACCAAATAAGCCACAGTTGGTTTCTAATACATGCAATTCCCTTTAAGAAATACACTAGATTTTAAATATATAATAGAACTATAAAAATGAATATAAATGACATTATAGCAACTTATGAAACAGAAAAATCACCTATAATCACACATCTGAATAAAATTATTAACACGTTAGAAGTTCTTAGAAAATTTCTTTAATTGATACATGTTTCCATGATTATTTTCATGTCTCATCCAGCTTTAAGTAGATGCCAGTGTGACCACAACTCTTCCAGGGACCGTGATTGGCCATGAGGTCCTGAGGGATCTGAGGGAAGTGAATTCCATCATGAAGAGCCAGGGCCAGATGTGCTCCCCGCAGCCACAGCCCCATTTAGCAGTTTATGTGGCTAAATATCAGCTCATTTTAGGAAAAATCCTGTTAGTAGATACAATCATCCATTGAAGATTTCTTATGTTGTACAAAGAAGAAATGTAAGGCCCTGAGATAAGGTGGGTTTCAAAGGGGAAGTTGGTGGTGAAAGTTGTTTTGTGATTTGCTCTGATGCTCACATTCAAACTGTTCACGTCTAAATTAAATGATGTAGATGTGAAGCCAGCTGTGCCCAACCTAGGAAGACAAAGTGTGTGGCAGAGTCCTTGCTTTCGAAGGTCATACAGTCAAGTTGGTTATAATCAGACAACTAGGGAGCATTTTATGAGAGCAGCAACACGAGGATTGTGAAAGTAGGGGACAGTGAGCCCTGTGTGTCACGTGGCTCTCAGGATGGGCTTCTTGGACATGGTAGCACTTCAGATTTGTCATGAAGGACAGGCAGGATTGGACAAATGATGGTAAATAGGGAAAGGAATTTGAGGGTCAGTGTGAGCTAGGTAGGGCAGTAGAAGCTGCTGTGGCTGGTGGAGCTGTGTAATAATGAGAAATCGTATCGGCAGTTCTCAAACTTATGATCCCATTAACCCTTTATGCTCGTAAACATTATGGAGCATGTCAATAATTTTCTGTTTATGTGGATAATTTCTGTTCATATTTGCTGCATTAGAAATTTAAAGATTAATGTTTTTACAAAAAATACGTTTTCCAAAATAAAATTTTTAGTGACACAATTGGTGGTGGTGTTGAAAATCTTAATTGAAGACAGATGGATTCTCTTATCAATGGCTGCATTTAATCTGCTGTTGCAATACTGGGAAGTTATTCCCGAAGAACACAGTTCATTTTTTTCTCAATTGGGCATTTGTGAGCTGGCAGAGGAAGGTGGGCAGGAGGTGGGGCAGACTTTCTCAACTGGTTAAAAATCTGCTGCTAATGTCTTACAGGACTGGGGGGATGACCTCAGTGTTCCTAGACCCTGCATGCACACAAACAGTCCCCCAGCCTGCCTGGCCTGCTGGTGCTCTGTAAAGCACTGAGTGAGATCCCGTGGAGGAAGATGTCTTCAGAAGAGGTGCAGGCAGTGGGGAGGAGGCACAAAAAGAGCTCTCTTTCTGAGTCACAAAATGCAGCCACCTAGAAGAGATGAATTAACCAGGAACAACGCTCACACTGATTACACCTCCTCACCCTTGTGTTTTCTGCCAGCTCACTGAAACTTTCTGTTTCAGAAAACCTATAATTTATGGAATTCCTTTGAAGACACCCCTGTGAATAATGCATATCTCTGTCTCCTGTCCATCAAATGATTTTGTCATTCCAAGTGGGTCTGACCAACATGAATAGTGGGAATCGACTCCTGCTGGACTTGAAGGAGGGTTGCCCCTCTGTTCATAATTACCTGATGGAAAGAGCTTTGCCCTGGGTCCACCAAAGGCTTTGGCTTGACACGCTGCCTTACCTTAACCATCTGCCACAGTGCAGACTAAAATAATGGTGCCTTTTGAAGTGATGGGGATTATATTCATTTCTGCACGAGATACGTAGATTCAGTTGAACATATTCATTTTTCAAAGGCCATTGAGTAGCAAGGAACACACACCTGATCTTTAGGTGGGTGGTGCTGTCAGGGCCAAATGAGTGAGTTGAGGCCAATTAGCAGGTTGTGCCCGGGACTGACCTCCCATGGGTCCCGGGGCCATCCCACTGTTGCCACCAAGGATCACGCTGCTAGAACCTTGGCCTCTAACCCTTGTCCTAATTTAGGGAGGTGAAGCTTAAAAGTGGAGCTATTTTTACCTTTGGGCACAATGACAGCCAGCGCCACAGGGAGAAGGAGAGTGCTGGGCAGCAGAGCAGCACAGGCTGTGAGCATTGCCTTTGTTTTCTGTCCCAGTGCCTCGGCCACAGGCAGTGCACACGGCCCCTCTGTGCTCCCTCCCCCGCACACCTGTCCAGGTGCAGCCCACAGGAGCTGTGTCCAAACGGTGCAAGGTGCTTCTGTGACTACCCTGCCTTCTGTCCCAGTATCCACTGTACCAAACCCTGGGAGCAAAGAAGTCATGAGAAATAATGCGACTGGGCACAGTTCTTGCTTAGTAGGGAATGGCTGGCTCCAAACTGGCTCGGTTGTCTATTTGTGTTTCCCTGAAAACAAGAGCTAGCTTTAAAATAAGCAACTGTGAAAACTAGAGATCAAAACTGCCAGCCCCAAACAACCTGTCCTTTCCTTACCTGCCTTACAGAGTAGCCACCGAGCAAGGAAATAGTGATGACAGGTAAGGCAAAGACAGGCTGATTGGGGCTGGCAATTTTGATCTTTAATTTTAAAGACTGATTATTTTTCAGCTAGGTCTTACTTTGGGGGAAAGAGGGGAGTTCAGTGGTCTGGAGACCAAAGCAGTCTGCATCTCTTGTCCAGGAAAGAAGTGTGAGTGCACCTTTTTGAAGGAGCCAGAGTTTCTTGGGAGAGTGGGAAGTTGGGGGCCTGCTGTCTCCTACCAGGTTGGGTTCTGGGGCTGCTTTTTTGCAGAGTGGGTTGAAGGCACCACACAGCACAGAGAGGGCAGGCAGGGGCCAGGAGACAGTGGGCAGGGGCAGGGGCAGGGGCATTGGGCGTTGGGCAGAGGAGATGAGGCAGAGGGGAGTGTCAGGTGTTTTGTTCTACTTTGGATTTTTTCCAGAAACATACAGTGAGGCTATGTGAGGAGGATAAAGAAAATTATGAGCACAATAGACAAGGTCGAAGTTGACAGTAAAAATAACGGGTGGTTTTGAAAATGTAAACTTACAGTGACCAGAACTCAGATTTAGTGGACACGCTGGACCATTAGCTGGGAAGCCAAGGAAGAAGACAACAGCAAATATGGAAAGGCTAGCTGAACCATGCTGCGGAGGTGGGTAGATGGTATTCTGGGAAGGCAGGGCTCACCTTCTCTTCACGCCCCAGGCAGAAGAAGGTCCAGTCCTTTCATCTGCATTGGATTTTAATACACTTTCTTTTCCTTTCCTCAATTGTTAAACAGGAGACCAAATATTTCTTAGATCCCAATGTTGTTATAAGGATCAAATATACCCTATAAGTAACAACTTTATCGTAACCACTAAAATGCTGTTGAATAAATAAATTCTTTCTGAAAATGAGCAAAAAGACCATCCGAGGCAGGGTGGGAGGGGGTTGTATTAGAGGCTCTATGCAGTTCCTTGCTGTTCTGGAGGAGTTCTTGCAAATACTACCAGCTCCACAGCCCATGCTCCAGTTCAGTTCCAGTTCACACTATTTTGATGGATTCTCAGGTTTTGGTCTCCACTTACTCCACTCTGACATTTTGCAAGTTTCTTTTTCTGTAAGTGGCTATTGCTTCCTAACCTTGTATTTGAATTGATGGTGAAATTCAAGCACTTATCTCTTATGACCTAGTCAGAAGCATCATGATTTACTTTAGTGAGGGAAATTCGCTCAGCCCCTCAGGTTTTGAAGCAGAGTAACCCTGACTTTTCAGTCTTTGAGTTAATCACTCTCTGGGGACTTTTCCTTCCTTGGCAGGAAATGGAGAAAAGTCATCCAGGCGATCTTCCTGCCTTCTGGTCTGGGATTTTCTTTAAGTGTGGAATTGTGGGGGAAAAAAAAAAGAAGAAGAAGAAAACAGAAAAAAAAAGTTAAAGATGTTTTGTACTGACATTGCTTTGCTTTACAGAACTCACTTTTTCTTTTCAAGGGCAAGGTGATTGTTTAGGCGTGTTACCTGAAAGAAATGGTGAGTAAGGCGTGGGATCTTTTTGACAGCATCTGTAGCTGTCCCGTCCAAATGCTGGATGTACGATACTGCTAAATTATTCCATTTGACCAGAGCAACTGGGGATGGCGACTCTGCTGTGAATGAGTGACGTCTCACTGGAGTTCCAGCGCCCTGTGTGGTCAGCTCTGGTGGAAAGAGGATGCCAGTAGGTGACCATCTGATTGCTGGGTGCTGAGGTCACCTTATCAAGTCTGAGTGCCAGTTCTTTTGAACGACTGGGGTAAAAATACCACTGTGAAGCAATAAACAAAGGAAAACTGATGGGTTGGCAGGATTGTCAGGTTATTTTCTTCAGCTGAAGCTTTGAACTCAGATGGTTGCTGAGGTACCTTCTCTTTCTTTTTCCAAAAGTATTTTCTGGAAGAAATGTCAAAAGATCCTAGTCGAAGAGGTATGTGAAGACAGGGCCTGGGTAGCAGGTGAAACTCTATAGCCTCCTGGTCCACTGGATGTGCCAACCCATGCTGGGAGGAGACCTTGATGTTGCTATTAGACAGGTGAGGGAGGAAGTTTCTTGTGACACCAGTTAGCCCTGTGCATGCAGTGGTCTGTCTTTTTTCTCTTTTCCTTTTTTTTAACCATTAGTCTGAGATGACATGAGAAGGAACTCTGGGGCATGGGAAGAGGAGATAATTACCAGGTTTGAGTGGAAAGGGTACCTCTTCTATCTATCAAACTAATAGACACTGGGTATGACATGCGCGGTGGGGTTATGTGGCCCACGTTCCAGGTAGATGCAAACAGCCAGGCACGGAGGCCAAGCTGCATGTAGAGTAAGGGCGCGTTGGGTGTTCCTGGAATCGGTGTGTGGGTGCTACCCTACTGCACAGTGGAAGTCAGAATAATCGAATCTTTAAATTGTGTCCAATTTTTCTTAAGACAAGATTGCCCAGGGCAAAACCCTACCAGTTTCTAGAGCAAGCAGCTGAGTGCTCCCTAGGAAGGGAGGGGAGACACTGAGGCTGTCACGGGCTCTGCCTGAGTAGGCTGGGGCTGTGTCAGTGTGAGGAAGGAGAAATGAGCCTATTAGCTTTGAGAAGTCGGACATGAACTGTTCCTCCTAAGTTATCTTACAAATGGAGTCAAATGCTGAGTTGAGGAGAAGTTTAGCGTTTGAAAGAGAGACTAATTCTACTGGATAATTGAATCCATTATCTGTTTTACTTTACTACTTGCATGTGGCTAGGTATTTTTGTGTAAGTATCTAAGATTTGGATTTTCTAGATAATATGCCTAAAGTGGAACTAGGATGATGATTGTGTAAGATCCGTTAAACTCAAGGGCTTCATGCACAAATTGGATCCTTTAATGGACATACAATTTGAATATTGCTCTAGTTAGCTTATGTAGCTTTTCCAACTTCTGTATTCCTAACTATTCCTAACTAGGTGCTTTCCCCATTATGTTAGAATCATGCACATATAAAATACTCATCCATAGGGATCACATTTCACTTTTGTTTTAAGAAAATGAAAAAAATTTTTGTTATAAAGATTAACAAATTATACTGAAAGAAAAATAAATTAATATAAAGATTCAAGATTTATATCATGATAAATTATACCTATGAAAAATTTGCATCTTGGTAAGATTTCAGCTTCTTGTATTGGTTTCTCTTTTCTCTGATTTTATTTTGTGACACTGTACTTTTTGTTTGTCATTTCATGGTACATGGTTTTACTGTTTATTTTCAGTGTTTGTTACTCAGTTTAGGTGTCCCTTTTGTTATGTAATGTCATCATGCCATTCTCTTTTTGAAATCCTTTTAAAAAATCCTGTTCTCCTTTTAAAAAGTGAGAAATTGATTTATACATGTGACATATGAAGCAATGTGAGCCACTTGATTTGTTTTTCCTCATCTGTTTCTGCTTGTTTTATTGATGTCCATGAGCAGATTTTCATCTTTTCTTTAATGAATTCTCATGCTGCTGTACAACTTTTCTAATTGTATCACTTTTAGAAGTCACCTCTATTGTTCAAAAACTTCAATGACTTCCTATTAGTTACCTCATTAACGCTGAACTATCTTCCTTAAAAAACCTTCTTTAAAAGCCAAGTTGTCTTTTAAGTAATAATGAATGAATATATGAGTCACCTATTATTCCCATACCAATCAGGCCAGTCTCTGGACTCTCTCATAAACATATGTATTTCAGCACTTTTACCCATGTTGTTATTCTGTTCAGAACATGCAGAAGAAAAGAATTTCCTGGAAGAACCAAGAAACAATGTGGAATCTGCTGTTCACTCTATCCTCAACCTATCTTGAAATCTCTGCTCATGGACTGCTTCTCTGACACGAAGTTTATCAGGAAACTCTTGCCGGTCTGATCTTTTCATGTCAATTTCAATGTGATTTCCTTAGGCAGCCACAAAGCCTGAACCAATCATCATCAATTATTACTAGCAATGCATGCCTATGTTGCTAAGGAGACAGCAAACTTTTTATATCCCTTCATTGTGCCTAAAACTCAGTATTAAGTATTGATTGTATTTGTTTCTTACTACAAACCAACAAATACTGAATTATATCAGCCACTCGAAACCAGTGTTTCTGTTCAACTGCATTTTCTCTTTAGTTCTGTGTTAAGACAGAGAGATCAGAAGAGTGGAATGTGTCAGATATGTTAATGATCATTAAAATGTCATAGATTGAATGCAACCAAAAGAATGGCCAATCCTAAGTGAAACAGGAGCAGAAAGAATTTAACCAGTCACTTAAATTCAATGTTGGCTTCCATTTCTTGTCTCTTATGATATGTATTAATGTATGAAAATTGGCTTTAAAAAATACACAGCAAGGTCGACTTTGGTATTTGCTCATGAACTCCATTAGGGTCTATGTTGTACCCCTAACTTTAGGTCTTGGGCTAATATGAGACTCACGCTGACAGCAGAGAAGCCATGAGGACGGCATGCAAGGCTTTATTATCTTATTCCATTTCTAATTTTAGAAGTAGAGAAGTTTAGCCTCATTATTAATTAAATGGGCTTTTTAGGGACTGACCTGGAAACCTAATAGTTATTTCTCATATTGTGTATGGAAACTGTTTTAACTTCCAAGTAACTAACCAATACATCCCCTGAGTTTCAGTTACAGAACCCTATTTCTGAATCTAGAATTGCTTATATGTGACTTCTTTTGCATAAGAAATAAATATAAATATTTGCTTTATATTTTTACAAGTATAAATTCCTGAATATATTCTTTATAGATGGCTACTAAAATATTTTTGATTCTTTAAGAATAAAATTCCTTATTTATTAAGTGAATGAAAATGGAAATATAGAAATTGATAATAACTATTTTCTTTACTATTAAAATAGATGAAGACTTAATCTTCTCATATACAAATTCATGGATTCCAAGGGCCTGTAAGTTCCACACATTATTATATAATTTCTGTTCTTTTAACTCTTTCCTTGACCCAGTGGAATGGATGGGTTGTTTACTTCTCATATGCTAAATCAGGATTATTATCACCGGATTTTACTTTCTGGCTGAAAAGTCCGTATCCTACAAATAAAAAATGATTGGCATATTAAGCATTTGACATTATACTGATGCAATCCAGGGATTCCTACCACATTTCTTCCAACTGACCCAGGCTCTAAGCTATCTAAAACAGTTCCCAAATATGTTTAAAGGTAGAAAATGAAGTGAAATCTTTTTAAAAAATGTACTTTTTAAAGGCAGATGCTCCATTTTTCCTTTGTAAATTAACATATTTCACTAAAGCCCATGCCAATTCAATGCATGTTTATTCCTTCTCACTTAAACTGCTTAGTGATCACATTGTTTTTCTGTTACAATGAGCCAAGATGGCAGGTGAAGCTGGGAAACTCTTGTTTCAAGTTTATTGATGCCATTCTTTCAGGTGGAGTGAGGGAGCATGCCATGGGTGACACTCACATCATGAAGCCAAAAGAGGGCACTTTGGAGAGCCTTGGCTTCGCACCTTTTCCTTTCTTTCCTTAGTCCATGCAGTACATGTTATGTACATTCATCTTAGCGAGGAGGTACATGTACTGAACATAACTTGTTTCTTTTTATTCCTCTTCCTCTTCTTATTCACCCCCCTCCCTCAGTCTTTAGAGCTCCTTTCTCCATTTTCATTATTATTGTTACTATTTTTTTAGTCTGATGGTGACACACAATAATAATACTCATTGTGGATAGTTGGTAAATGTACATGAGACATTTTAAATCTGTTTACATCTTCTTCCTCTTCCCTCCCCTTCCTCCACCCTTGGTCTCTCAGTCTCCTTTCCATTTGTAAAAAACTTTACCTCCTATTTCTTTTTTGTTCTTTTATTTTTCTTTTATTTGTGCTTTAGATTGCTCAAATGAGAGAAACCATATGGTATATAAGCTTGTATGTCTGATTTATTTCACCTAACATGTTTTCAAAATGTGTCCATTTTCCTACAGATGTCTCCAATTTATCCTTCTTTATACCCCAGTAGTTTTCTATTATGTATAGATACAACATTTTCTTTATCCATTCATCTATTGGTGGACATATTGGCTGCTTCCAAGATTTAACTGTTAAGAGCTAGGCTACTATAAACACTGATATGGATGCTGACCTGTGTATTGGGTAATACTACATCCCCCCAAGTCCTCATATACTTTTGATAGGGCTGAATTACTGGTTTGTTATTGGTTTGTTGTCTGGCGTGGGGATTGACAATGTGAGTGCCGTACCCGCCCAGGGGCAGAACCGACATACAGTGTAAGGGAAGGCGGGTCTTCCTCTTGCACTTCCGTGCTTCCACTCACTCTCTCACCAGCGCGCCTTGCAGCTTGCAACCGCCATGAACGGCAGCCCCGCCACGCCATGCTGACTTGGAGCCAACTAAATGTGGACTGAAACTCCTGAGAAACTGTAAGAATAAACCTTTCCTTCCCTAATTTTGGGTGTCAAGTATTTTGTCTAGGCAACGAGTAAAA